>OMLC01043314.1:14526-24959 GCA_900302585.1 Regalecus glesne
ACTGTCTGACTGTCATATATATGTTTTCCTCATTTGTATTTTCTAGACAAAAACTATTCTCTGAATTGTGTGAATTATAAGTGATTTGATCACCCCTTGTTTATGCCAATATGGCTAATTTATAGAATATGACGTAGCTATGGCTGACAGTAGCAATGTCCGAGACATAATTCTGCTCTCATAACTGCACACTTTGAGCTGTATCCTTCATCTACACAACTGCATGGCTAAAAAGGTGTTGGATCAGTACCTTAGTGCAAGCCACCAGCTGTGAAGTGGATAGGGCACACTGAGTGGCAGCTGCAATCACACGGTTCTGCAGCACTGTGTCCTCGGCCACCTGGGCCACGTTCTTGGCCTTCAGAACTAACATGGCAGCTGCGTTCGCCACTGCTTTGGCCAGATTCATCAGTATGTCCTAAAACACATTCATCAATGTCATTCATTGAAACACAGCACAGCTGTGCAAAATGCATGTGAGCACATCATGGAAGGTTTTCAGCACATAACTTCGATTGAAATTGTGTAACCTGATTATGTAGAAAGGAAGGAATCGGCTGGAAATAAGATCAAAGGACAAGTTTATAAGTATGAGATGGAGGACCATAATAAAGTTTTCCATTAAAAACAGAAGCTTATATACAAAAATTTGCACCGAGCAGAGGCAGCACCACTGCGATTATGACTGTCTATAATAAATGAACAGAGTGTTTAAGAAAACGGCTACAAGCCAAACTAAGTATATGAGAATCACATCAATATAACTCGAAAATAACAGAAAAAATGAGGTTAAACGAAAACCATGTGGATATGTGAACTGATATGCAGACTGCCCCTCTTATTAGTTCTATGCAATGGTTTACAAACAAAGAGCAAAATGTTAAATTGGGTCTGAGAGTGTATGAGTCTTCCTGTTTGGCAATGGTGTCATAGGAACAGTGTGTGGGAGTTGTCGAACCTGGAACCTCTCGTCAGTCTCGCCCTCCCCCATGTGACGGAGCAGGTCCCCACTGGCCTGGCCAATGCTTCCTGCTGCGGTCAACACAGTCTGTCTGGGCTGTATAGGGATTACATCACAACATTCACTTCTATTGCCTAGCCTAGTCTAAATAATGATAATAATGATTCCCTTATCAGTCCCGCAAGGGGAAATTTGGATTTCTCTGAATTTTTGACCCAACCTATTGTATAGGAGCAGTGAGCTGCCAACATATGGCCCTCGGGGAACAGTTACAGGCTCCGTGTCTTGCTCAAAGATACCTCGACATGCTGTGTGCAAGACCGGGAATCGATCCTGCAACCATCTGATTGCCAGACGACTGCTCTACCCACTGAGCTATGCTGCCCCCTAGACATTCTACTAATTATATTCAAAACATTTGTAAATGACCCCTAAATCTACAATCACAGCATTTCAAGACAATTCTCATTCATCATCACCAGGACACTGACAGCGGGAATTACACATCTCATGGTCAAATTTAACTTTGTTAATAATGAAGTATAATTAGAAGGAAGGTCAGGTGTGTGGTATATATCTTATCTATATCTTCACTGGTATATATCTTACCTCTGCAGATGCAGGTTCAACAGATCTAAGCAACTCTGACACAGCCCCTGCCAGTGTCCTAGCAGCACCCATAAGCTTATGTCCACTGCCCACTTCATCATCCATGAGTGCTGCAAGCAGCTTGACGCCCTTGGACATTTCGGTTAGGTTGGATGAGATGGTGGTGATGGCGCAGCCCACCGCTGTGTAATCAGTTTCTGTGGGCTCACCTGCCGAGGGACGGATCAACACCATGAGATACCGCACCTCTGCTCTGCATCTAAATTAGTTCTGCTGCCGCATTGACTCATAAAATCCTTAGAGCAGGCTGTGTGTCATATAATACACATACCAGTGTCAGTGTCATAATTAGTGAACATTTTACATGGTTTTGTGGTGATAAGCACAGAGATGGGGAAAAGTACTTTGTGGGGAAAAAACTGTCTAGTGTATGGTTGGGGAGTCAAAGTACCATCCAACAGATGGCTAGGTAAGATTAAAACCCAGTTAAAGGCTGGCAGGAACTTGACGGGCACCACGCCAAGCAGCAGGGGGGGGTATGGGAAATGCCCCCGGCCAGCTGAGTTCCAGGGTTGTAGGTCTTGAAGTCTTAGACTTATTTATCCATGGAAATATTTATCAGGGCAAATGAGAAATGCTCCATTATTGAAGGGGAGTTCAGGGGTCCTCCTTAGTGAGTAGTTGACTTTGCCTTGGAAAATATGTTTATTGATTTAAACCTTGGACTTGCTAACCCTTCAGATCAACAGTTTTTTTTTTGCTGAATCAGATCGATTTTGTTTTGACTTTTTGCCAAATAAAGGCTACATTTGCAAGGATTATAGTGAAAGAATAATTGGAAAAGGGAAAATGGTACTTTGGGTTTCTCCAGGGCACTCACCTGCAGTGAGATTGACCACAGATGCTGTACCAGCGGTGATGGCATCAACTTGAGAGTGGATTTCATGTTTGGATTCATCCACTTTGTTCTGAACCCAAACCCTGGATGCCTTTCAGTAGGGAGGAAAGGGAGGGCTATTGGCTTTCATCACAGTGTGAGAGTTTCAGCTCATCTAAACTTTTTTGTCAAGGATTAAAGAATCAGGGCCTCACAATTCCCACAGCTTTAGAAGTGCTTATCTCAAGCATGAAAACACATCCTGCAAATACAATCAATTCCACTATCCAATTACACATCTCACTCTCTGTCTTTATGATTAGAGACACAGACAGACAGATGATATAGATAGATCTACATGAACGATCATATAGATGCAAAACAGTAATCAGATAACTGCATAAATGATCATATATAAATGGTACAAAATAAACTCCTTTCTTAGCTACAGTAAGCAAGTCATATCATTTGCATTCTTATGAGAAGTTAATTGAGTTGTCTGTGCATTTTGCACATGCTTTAATCTTAGGGCAAACTATGAGGTGGACTTACCAGGTCGTGCCCTAGTGGTGGCAGGTTATCTACATGTCCCAGGTCAGTTTGTGCCTGCTGCACAGCCTGCATACTGCTGTTAATGGTCCCCATCAGTGCCTGCTGGGCCAAATTCTGACAAGACATAACAGATTAAACACTTTGAATGAAATGCAACACAAACATAGCCATGTACCAGACACTTGCCAAGAGGATGGACAAGACAGAGGAACCAATGTGTCAGACTAGGACACTGCAGTGTACACCTATCTACAGTACAGTAGACAGCCACTCTTTCAAGGATGAAGATATACACATTCGGAATAGAGAGGAATGCCGGTTTGAATGATGAGTCAAAGAGGCCATCTATGTAAAGAAGAAACAACCTCAGAGTACATCCATCGCCATCTTACAATGCTGTTATTGTATCTATTCCCAGTCCTTTTTTTTCTTATCCTTTATCCAACCTAATCCTTATGTGAGGTTTAGCCAATTATGCTCCACTAACTATGGACCTCCGGCCATGATTGGAAACGGCACAGCTGGGATCTGAACACCCAACTGCATGGCATAGACATCCGCTAAACATTGCCTGTCTTTCTCAAATTTGACTGACTTCCTTTAAATTCAGACAGCTTTCTGTGAAAGAATTTGGCTGTCTGGCCAACACACACAGCATATTTGGAACTCAGCTGTTGGATTAGATAGGATTGTTTCATGGTGGTGTTTGCTAACTTTTCACCACAAAGAAAAAAACAACAGTTGTATGTATGAAATAAAAAAGAACATACTACTCTTGATATTGATCTACTAAGGATGTCATTTTCTTTTTCTTTTCATCTGTTTCTCTGGTGCTACCATTTTTCCTCTGCTGCTTGAAGGAACTGCATGCTTTAGCTATATAAGAACAAAAATAACCAGACAAACTTTCATCAAGGTATGAAATACATTTCAAACCAACATGATCATTTCCATGGCTCTACAAAAACCTGCAATATTTTGTAAACTGTAATTATAGATTAAGAGAATCCGGAAAAATCTGAAAGTTATGCCTCAAAACTGTAGAGACAGAGATTTTGTGCTAGTCTGAGGAAATGTTTACCCCACCCATTGCTTGACATTGGAATTGATTATACATACCAGTGGAGGCATATGTCCTCTGTGCATCTGCCCTGTAGTGATCTGCTGCTGGGCAGAGGGCATGGTGCCCACATTGAAGGTGTCAGGACCCCCAATGGACCCGGAGCGGATGATACCTGGCAGTGCTACGGAGCCATGCTCCACACGGCCCACTCGGTTGAACTGCTGTTGCAGAATTGTGGACCTAATGACAGATGAAGAAATGTCTTGGAAAAATACACACCAAAGGATACTGGTGATCTCCAAGAGCTGATAAATTAGTGGAATTGCTCAATTATTTAATATACTGCATATAGTTTGCCCTTTTGCATTGCACTTATACTGAGTAGCCTCACAAGAGACAGTATATGTAGTTTATTATTGAGAACTAAGATTTTCTATAACCAGATTACTAAATTAGAATAATTATGATAAAAAATGCTTGGTCCCGTGAGTTGCAATTTTAGAAATTGGACGGGAATATGCTTGTTTTCCTTTCCTATTCAACCGAAATGACCTAGTTTGCTGGATATATCACTGTTTTGAGAAGCAGCCATTATATGTTTGTGTTGAGAACCATAGGATGAGTCAATCAGCTACTTGAATATGATGCCCATTTGGCATCTGTCACAAAGGGACCTTAAAATGAGTATATTCCCAATGACAACACGTTTCAACTCTGCATGACACTAGATCACTGATTCTCTCAGTTACTGTGTCTAGTCAGTAAGCTACAAGTTAACACATGAGAAACAGTCCACTGAGATCCACAAACGAAAGAAAAAAAATGTCCAGGAAAGTGACATCTTCACATTTGCACTCTAAACAGTCTAGTTTCCTTTATGAAGTAAAATGATAAGATAGTCCTTTGCCTTGGGCGGTTTTTACATCTCTATTTGAAACAAACATTTGACATGAAAAACTAACGCTAATGACTTGACGCATGCTCAATAATCCATGTGTGGAGATCACAAACAAGAGGGGAATCAGTTCAAACTTCTGATCCAGTTGAACTGATTCAACTCTTTTTTGTGACTAACAGTAATGCTGGAAATTCAAAACCTTGTTTGTGGGCTTAGCTGTAACACTACTCCTCTTGAGGGTACTATACTAAGCATGCAGAATCATTATGATATGCACAATTAAATCGCGAGGTTTAAATTCACAAAAGGAAAAAACAACAACTAGGCAGTACTGCCTGAATCCGATTGGTCAGCACACTCCTGTACTTAGTAGTGTGAAGACCCTGTAGTAGTTAGCACATAAAGCATCCTTACTTCTTAGGGGAGACTGACTCCTCCATCATGGTGGATTCTTCATCTCCCTCAAGGCCGAAACGATCCTTACTCTGCTTCTGTTGAGACAAGTACAGCAGATATTACAGTAATCGATGTACGCTGGTATGCTGTGACACTTAATAAGTAAATGACTTGCCTTCTTGAGGATGATGTCGATGTATCCGGCAATAAGCTGAGAGATCTGTTCTCCTTCTGTTGTCTGAACGGAATAGTAACTCTCCTGGTATTCTCCAAAATCCTTTTGAAGCAAATAAGAATGAAAAGGGTAGATGTTACAGGAAAAACTAGAGTCTTTAAAGTTTCATAAATGTTTAGTTCTTCCAAAACTTCTCTTTTGACTTTACTTGTCCTCCGAGAGCCTTGCTGCATTTCATGGATGGAAAACATTGATACACTGGAAGTGAGGCTTTGAATAAACCATCCCAGCAATACCTCCATCAACATAAACACTCTTAGAAAAGTAAAGAAATAAAATAAAGTTGACTGGCTTCTACATCAGTTGAAACTTCTTCAAAGATATGCTCGTTTCCAGAATCTTAAAACTACTCGGTTCAAAGCATGAAGAGGATGAAATATTTCATTCAAATCAATGTTGGCAAAAGTACCTTTGATTCTTTTTTTCTACTTTGCACATCCTATTAATCATTAAATGTATTACTCTATTACAGCTGAGAGCAGTGTGGCTTAATAAGACAAAATGTGGAGAAAACTGGCAAAAGGTTTCACAACATAAGATACAAAAATGAAAAAGCCTTAAGATAAATAATTCTCTGCATGCTTCCTCTGACATTTATTGCATGCTAAGAGCAATAATAAAATAGGGCAGCATACTGAAAGGAACACAACTTGGTTTGGTAGTTTTAGGCCTCAACACTTTTTAAGGGTGCAGTTTCTTTAGGAAAATGAAAACTCATGGAAAATGAGATGCTTGATGCAGAGTTCTTTAGCTAAGCCCAACTGTATACGACTTAAATTAGTGTGAACATTAGGGTAGGAGTATAAACCTTCAGACACCACAAGTTAAACTAGTGAATGCATCGGAACTCACAGTACCAGGGTAAAACTCTTGGGGGAGGCAGCCCATCTCTTGACTGTAGTCAGAGGCCACTCCTGCACTACATCCTTGGTTTTCTCATCCACCCGCATCACTGACTCTTTAGTTATTCCCAACAGCCGGGGGACCAGTTTATTTTTGCTCTTCATCTTTTCCTGCAAGAAAACATCAAATATCAGAGAATGATTATATAGGTGCTGAACACCTACGCAGATGATTCACTTAAGGCATGAAAGCAGTAACAATTGGGCCAGCATGTTGGCACCATTATGATAAACCTGCGGTTGAAGACCCTAACATAGGTGGCGTTATGGTAAAGGGGGCGAATGAGTTGTGAGCCTACAGACCTCAGCCTTGTTTAACCGCTGTTCTACTGAGCAGGGTCTCTCCACGCACCAGTCAATGTCAGCGGACCAGCAGGGTACCAACACAAGCTCTCTGCCCCCAGAGCTCCATTGCCCTCCAATTTCTGCCCACTGAAAAACTATTGCAGCTCACTTCAGAGCTTGAGCCTGTCCTTGGCTTACCTCCAGGGGTACAGAAGACGCCACAGAAATTAGAGGTTTGTTGAGTCAGGGGAGCTGAAAATGATGAAAACATAAACTCCTTTTCTCAGCTATTGTTCTGCATACTGGCTCAAGAAGTGCGACTCTGAGAAATGAACAAAGGCTGCTAAATATAATTCCAGCAACCCAATGCCCTTAAACACAAGGACACTTAGCATTATGCTAATAATGCCGCTATCTATCTATAGAGGCCCACTCGAGACTTTCATTGTATTTGTTGAGGGTTTTTTTGTGAACAATATGTTCTGAGATTCTAATTAAGGCCAGGTTGTCAGATTTTAAAATCTGAAGTGGGTGGTGCAATTAGGAAATGTGCCTTGCATCCTTTCACATTGGTTTTTAGTTGTAGGAACATCTGTTGATACAGAAATTCACAACATGAGCTTGGATCAATGTCAACAGCCTTTTGTTGGCTTGAACCCAGGACTCCCCTCAATCTCTCAACCCCCCCCAAAAAAAATGCGAGTAGAAAAATGCAGACATGGACAGACAAGACACACAGAAACAGATACACACTTACACACAGCAATACCGTACAAACAAACTCATGAACTTCACGAAAAGAGGGCTTGCACTAGGAACTAGCAGTGACTGAGGACTGGTAGACAACAATTTGAAAACAAGTGATAGGGTCTCCAAATATTCCTCAACCACACCGAAGATGGATCCGGGTTTGGTCTCTGCCAGCACATCAGAGAGTGCAGCTGGGGTGAATTATTTAACAGTGTCTTAAAAGCTCCATCACAACATTCTCCCATCACGCACGGAAAACACCTTTAAATATGGACCTGCACATGCATCAACATGCACTAACACGAAGAGAATCTTGGCCTCGCAGTTCACTTTAAATACTTGGCCAAACATTCGATTTATAGTCCATTAAGAGCAGAGAAGAACGCACTCTTCTCTTTTTCCTATAGGACTGTAAATGAATGGGCTGCCTTGAAAGAGCTTTTATCCTACTGGCTGGTACCTCATCTTGTTTGTGCACCGCACAGACATTTCACTATTCTGTCAACCAAAGCATAAAAAAGGTAGTCAAAAACCTTTCACAGAATTGGATTTGCTATTGCATAGTACACCCAGAAACCTCAAAATCTTCTTCTTTGTAACCATGAGTAAGACATATTTTGATATCTGTTTAGCAGCTAATTATTACCCATTTCAATATGCACAACCCAGTCTTCTAATTATACAGCTTCTGTATGTTAAATGGACAATATTTTTTATGTAGCGCTTTTCTAGTCTAGTGACCATCCAAAGCGCTTCATAATGTATCCTTTATAAAGAATATATATTTTCTTAGGATCGTTTTGAACATACAGAACAGTAATAAAAAAAATATCAGTTGCCCGAAGTAAAGGCTGAAGACCTATCTCATTGTGATGGGCTACAAAGATAGAAGTCGACATGATATAATGAATAAATGTCTAATTGGAGTTACATTCAGAAAAGTGTGTGTGTGTGTGGGGGGTGTTAAATTATAGTTATGATGTAATTTATGAATGGCTTCAAAAATTCTCTCAAACATAGAGGAGCCAAACATTGTGAATCTCAATTTTTTATGCTTGAGATGTTCCATCACCTCCCTCAGCCAATGAATCCAGCTTGGCAGATGAGGAGCCCTCCATTGGAGATATATCAATCTCCATGCAAACAACGTGACAAATATTTGTTCTTTTAAGCTTGGATCCAGAATGATTACCATTATTTTCGCCAAAAATAGCTATAATAGGATTTGGGTGAATTTCCATTTTGAAAACGTTTGATGGTATTTTGAAGACTGAGTGCAAAAAAACCAACAGATTAGGACATTACCAGAATGAGTGTGGGAGAGAGGCTTGTGAATGTCGGTATTTTGGACAGGTAGAATCTACATCTGTAAACATTTTAGAGAGTTTAGCCTTCCAATAATAAAGGCAATACAACACCTTGAATTGAATGAGGCTATACCAGGCGCAAATTGAGGCCATGCGCACCCCTTCTTATGCTTTCTCCACTGCGCCACCGTCAAAACCAACCTCCAAATTCCCCACCCAAGCAGTTCTCAGTCTCCATTGAAGGGTTTCATAAATAAGACAAGAAATTATAAACAATATTACACCCCTTTTTGAAGGCTCAAAGAAAAACAGAGAATTCTATGGGTGTTTTTCATTCAGGCAAATTAGGAAAGGAAGGTGTATTAGCTTTAATGCAGCTATGAACCTGGAGGAATCTGAAAAAATGAGATAGGGGTTATTACAATTTATTTCTCAGTTGTTCAAAGTTAGGAAATATGTCCTTTATAAAAGGGGCCTTCATGTTTCTTCATGTTTCCATTCTGTTTCCAAATAGAAAAAGAGACAGATGGGAGATGTATCTCATATTTATCTGAGCACGATGGAAGAAAGCCACATGCCCTTTCCTGACGCCCCATGGTGGGATTGAACCCACAATGCCTGACTTGTAGCCCCGCACTCTACCACTGAGTTACAATTAGTGGTGGAATATAATATGTCCATTTGCTATGTTAAGATATTTTGCTGTGCTGTCATTATTGGGATATTTTATTTTACATGAGAAGTAAATAAAGTGGCAAAGTGACACAGTGGTTAGTGCTATCACCTCACACCAAGAAGGTCCTGGGTTCTATTCCCAGATGGCCAGAGTTAGCATGTCCTCTCTGTGTGGGTTTCTGCCAGGAGCTCATTTCTTCTCACAGTCCAAAGACATGCAAATCAGGTGAATTGGAGATACTAAATTGTCCCAAGGTGTGACTGTGTTTGCCCTGTGATGGACCGGCAATCTATCCAGGGAGTTTCCCCCCATCTTCAGTCCAATGAGTACTGGAATTGCTAGAGCACCCCATGACCCTTATTAGCATAAGTGGCTTAGAAAAAGGAATGAGAAGGAACTATTAATGGCAGAAGTTCCTTAATAAAAATGTTTTTATGTTGTCTAGCGGGCATTGGTCAGTCTAGTTTTATGGTGAATTTACTTTGGTCATGAACAATTAGAATAAATAAATGAATAAAATAAATGATTCCCTTACCAGTCCTGCAAGGGAAAATTTGGATTTCTCGACCCAACCTATTGTATAGGAAGAGTGAGCTGCCAGCATATGGCGCCCGGGGAGCAGTTAAGGGTTAAGTATCTTGCTCAAGGACACCTTGACAGGCGATATGCAGGACCGTGGATCGATCCTGCAACCTTCTGATTACCAGACGATCGCTCTACCCACTGAGCTATGCCGCCAACAATTTTTATATATACATGCCAAGTTCATATTTGTTGCAGGGTGGGCTGGGAAGATGTTGTCTTTGCAGAATTGCCACTACGTTGCTCAATAGTCAAGACAACCAGGCTTAAGCCCATTTTAACAAATAATAGGCAATGAATGAGATGTATTTTATCATTTTTGTTAGACTTATTTTTTTTT
>OMLC01043314.1:24992-38671 GCA_900302585.1 Regalecus glesne
TTCAGCCTTTATTTGATAGGATAGTCAAGAGAGAGACCGGAAGGACAGGGGGAGAGAGAGGGGATGACATACAGCAAAGGGCCTGGGTCAGACCTAAACCTGGGTAGCTGTGGAAAGGACAGCCTTATGTGGTACGTGCCCCACCATGTCAGCCACATTGTTTTACTTTTCTGGGGTGTACTGTATTTATCTTTAAAAGTAAATGCCTTTTATTGGCCCTGTTATCCAAAATAAGTACCATTTTTCAACTTGTTCCTACTTCTTTGGGGGTTCTGTATTACTTTATCCCTCCCAGCAAGTTTTTGGTACTGTTTATGGATTTTACCTTCACCAGGAAAAAGGAGACTCCATAAGTCTGAAGGGACCTTGCAAGTTTTACATATTTCACTTTTGCCTCAATCTCAGTCATCTCTCCACAGTTCTTGTGGTCCTTGAAGATAAAAAAACAGTAAGAGTTAATATTTCTTATAAAGAAGAATATATTTAATAATTTAACCAATTTAGACAATGTGCTCTAGTGAGGATTACTGTATTTGTTAATCAATTCTTAAACAATACATTGGATTTACTTTTTCCTACAGGCCATATGGCAAGGACTATTTTAAATATACTGTAACTGTACAACAAAACACTGTAATGTACATACTTGGAATATTTTCTTCTCTGAGCCTCTCTGCTTGATGTACTCTTTAGGTAGGAACTCCTTCAGGCTATGGAAGTAAATGGCATTTTTAGAGGGTTAGATTTATGGGCTTGAGACATTTCCTTTTCTCCTAAAAATGCTGCCACACATGAGGTCATTCTTGCCAAAATGCCCACACTTCAAACAGAAGTTGTAACAGCTGACATCTACCCTCCACATTTCTACGCAGGAAATCCCTGAAGGAATGGCCTTTGCTGAACTACAAGAGGACCACATTTGTACACGGGTGGCTGTGTAATCAGTAAGTGAAAGAACAACACACTTTAAAGTGTTCGTGTTAAAGCATGTCTGTTATGGAGCTTACTCCAGGAACCCTGGCTTGTGCTTGATTTCCACATGGGGTCCAAACTGGATCTGAGCCTGGATACCGGCAAATTCACAGGCTTTATCGAAGGAGACAGGGTGGGAACCATTCAGTATGTCATCTCTGGCCTGAAGGAGAAGGGAGAGAATAGATGAGTGGGAAGATGAGTCCACACACAATCATTAGAGAAAGAATGAGAGATTTCAATGAATACTTCATTTTGTGCACTAAATGTCGCTTCCGACAAGGTGTCCACTTAATGTGTCCCTCACAATTTTTTACATCTACATTATTGATATTTTCTCAATATTGCTGCTCATAAAGAACTCAGGACTAAATTATTTCTTGAGAGAAATATGGCAATGTCTTTTAGATGATCGTTATAAATCACTTGCACTTAAAAGTCTTCTCAGTCCGCAGGGGACTATCTGATTCATATAAACCCTTTAGAAAACTGGCAAAGGAAGGAGTCTGGAGTCTATGTTGACATGTTCAAAAACGGTCAAAAGTGTATGCTATTTTCTATAGAGGGCAGTTTCTCTTTCTTCCTCTCTAAGTTCACTTCTGCAACATTAATGGCTCCTAAAGCTAAGAGGCTAGCTGAAACTGAGAAAGGCTGCATCAAAGCTTTTAGCGTTACCATATCGGTACCCAGACCCTGCACTACTTTTTTTTTGGTCCTCCTACATTAATGACAAACTAAACAGTGTTTGCAGCTGGGATCGGGTCAGCGATCTCACCTGCTCATATCCACACTGTATCTCCAATTAAATGCAGAGTATATAAAAGGGCCATGTTAGCCTTGATATGTCCTGATCCCTCGTTCTTTCAGTTTAACTTTTTTTTTTCCTTTTTCTTTTCTGGTTTGTCATTTTCAAACCTGAGTATGGATAAAATCCAACAAGCAGAATTAAATTTCAATAAATTGTCTTACTTTTCATTCATACTGAGCCAATTTGTCTGCATTTAGTGAACAAGGTTTTAGGAATGACAAAACAACTCGGTGGAAATTGTTTCCAGTTGTGCATCCTTGCTCAAAAGCAAATAATCTTAAAATCACCAGATATGAAAGTGGGTTAGAGGTGACCTTTTCTCACAGAGTACCCAAACAGAAGAAAGCACATGTTGATGCAACAATAGAAGGTAGAGCAGTCTAGTAGCAGCTTGATGCTTTCCATTAACCCTTCGCTGTTTTGTCTTTCTTTATATCTGATATTACTATTCCTGAAGTTTCCCTTTCTTGATGGAAGAAATGTAATGGTAGATGGAATTTGATCAATTTATTCTTTTAGTGAATTTAAATAAATGGATTTATACCAGGTCCTGCCTCCATGTAATCAATAGCCCAACCAATTGCTTGGGTGATAAGAGGAATGGTGCTGCACTGCTTGGTCTTCAGCATCCCAAAATGTGCATGCATCACTCATCCCCTTGTAGCCTTCACTGGCTTCCAGTTGCCTCTTTGATAAAGTTGGATAAATCTTATTGTTGATGTTCTAGGTAGTTCATGGTAGTGCATCTAATTGCGTACAATTCTGCATGTGCATATATCCTCCTCCTCCTCCATCATGTTGCTCTGCCTTTAGTAGGCTACCATCTGTTTCCTCTACAACAATGACAAGGTCTAGATCCTGACCTTTCTCTCACTTAGCCAAAAACTGATTGGCTTGCCATCTCCATATGAACTAATGAATAACTTAATTCTAGAAAAGCCTAAAAACTTTCCTCATTAATGCCTAGTTTTACCTTAAATTATCAATGTTGAAGGTTTATTACCTGAGAGACCTGGCCATTGCTGCCCCTGTTGTGGCATAATATATTACACACCATTTTCTGGTGTATAATATGTAATCCATTTTCTACTTGCAGGTTCTCATGTCACTATTTTATCAGTGTTTGCATTTGATTTTTGCACTTTGAACTTTTTTTTTAAATTTGTGTCCTTTTGCCCCCTAATATACAATGCACATAGACTTAATGTCTCAATTTCATATGTACTCTTGGCTATAAAACAATTACTGTGTTATGCTCTATTATGTCTATTGCCTACACCCGTTTCCCTCCCCTAATTACTGACTTCCTTGTAAGTTGCTTTGGATAACAGCATCTGCCAAATTACTAAATGTAAATATGCAATTCCACAATGACCGCTCACGAAGTCAATGGGGTCAGAGCTTGAATCTCAAAAAAGGGAAAAAAAAAACATTAAGTGGATAAGGCTGGGGATACAAGCAATTTTTCCAGGCAATTTTGAAGAAGCTACTCACATAAAAGTTGAACTACAGGACACCAGAAGCTCTGACACATAACGCCCAAGGCTACAATGCTGAGGTTAACTAGACCCAGATGCCCGAGAGGAGCACAGAAAATTAACTTTGAAAATAAATGCTGACAGCGGAATATAGAGAAGCAAAATAATTGATCAATAGGCTGACCTATAAATCAATGGGCATGTCTTTGAGAAAGAAAAAAAAGCTTACATCTTGTACAACATAGTAGGCTATTCTGGGGGGGTGCCTTAAAATCCCATCTTGAACTTAATAGACTTATACAGGAGACACATACTTTAAAGTATTATTAAAATAAATCAAATAAAAGTAGCATGAAAAAACATGGTGCTATTTCCCAAAACAAACCACTCACAATGTATCTGCATCCTTCACACTGTAAACAGGTAAGATCACAAAATGTACACTGATTAGCCAAAATATTAAAACCATCTGATCTGAGGCTGCGGACATCAGCAAATACTATTGCCATGAGGGGATCTACATGGTCTGCAACTATGTTTAGGTAGGAGGTACATGTCCAATTAACATCTACATGAACACAAAGAGTCTGCACCTCAATAATATTCTGGATTATATCCAACTCAGGTCCTGCCTACAAGATGAACCTGTACTTATATAGTACTTTTCTAGTCTAACAACAACTCAAAGCACTTTATAATGAATGCCACGCATTTAAAAAGCATGGGGATTGCGGTCAGGTGCCCTTGTCCTGATATGAACTCGCATGCGCTCTACCAGTGAGCCACAGCGGTCCCAAAAGATGGTGATTAGTTTCTTCAAAATGAAAAATCCCACCTGATTTCTCTTATTATCTGACTTTGGTACTGGGTAGAGCCAGATCCTTGAAATGAGGTCTAGCTTGTGAGACTACTATGTCACCATTCAGAGTGGAGCAGGCAGAGCAGCAGGGGGGATCATTTCTAACTAAGATTGCAGTGCAAGTACGTTTTTTTTCCCCCATCAATCTGGCATAGTTATCTTGGCCAATGTTGAACTTGTGATCTTTGTCAATAGGTTCCATTAGGTAGAAGGCATACAGGCAAATAATATCCAGGGAATGATCTCACTTTTAAGAATAGTGAACAACAACAAAGACAATGAGCACTGCACACGGGGCAATGCTGTTTCTACAGGAGTGTATTACATTGTCTTCTGTAGACAGATAAATGGAGTACCTGAGCAGTAAGAGAGATTACACTCTCTCTCTGGTGGATCCCTTGCTGTGGGTGGAGTATGCTCGGAGTTGAATCGTGAAATTGTTATATCATTAATGCTACTCTCCCAGAGGGATGGCATTAACTAATACGTATCATAACATGTACTGTGTGAATTAACTAAGTTTTTGAGGGCCGGTGATGACAAAGATTGCTAAAGAGGAAAATGAGGGCATTCACACATTAAGTGTGAAAATAGAACAAGTCTGTGAGCCCCCCCCTCTGTGTGCGCATGTATGTGTGTGTCTGTGTGTGTGTGTGTGTGTGTGTGTGTGTGTGTGTGTTAAGAGCTGAGAGAGGAAACAGGAGAATGATAGAGAACAAGAGAGTGGGATGAAGAAAGAGATGTGATGAAATACAAGAGCACTTCCTTTTTAGAGGGGAAAGACAAATGAAGAGAGAGAAAAGAAAAGAAAGAAAAACAAGGCAAAAAGAGGAGGAAAGAAATCATGTGTCCATGCCATGCCTGAAGAACCCCCTATGGATGAAGGGAGGGGGGAAAAGTGAGGCCTGTTCCATCCGGCCTATAAGAAAGGCATCTCTCTTCTGTCTCCATGTGCCCTTTTTAACACAGTGACGAATTAGAGCCACTGCTCTGTGAGGAGGCTCTGTGATCTGCCTGTGTAACAATCTGTGTGAGACAGGGGGGCGAGATGGATCAGGAACGAAGGGATGAAGCCAAAGGAAGAGGGGAGGGGTTGTTATTGAGCAAGGAAACATGAGCAGTGTTGTGAGCCGTTCTTGATTTGCACTGTACAATGATATATACTAAGGAGAGGGAGTGAGCGGGGGAGGCCATGATGTCAGAATGAATGCAAGATCGAGAGGGAGCAAGGGTAGGCAAACTAGAAGGAAGAGCAAAATGAGGGCATAAAAAAACAGTCACGAAAACAGGAACAGACAGAGGGCGGAGAGGAAAGTACCAGAGGGAGACAGCGAGTCAGCTGTGGGTGGATGACTGTATGTGGACAGATATTCACCAGGAACTGAGAGGGACAGCTGGACACCGGGAAGATGAGAGAAGTCAAACATGAAGTGTATATTTCAGATGTGTTGTATTATCTCGGTGTGAATGCAGTTAACATAGCTTTTGAGCTTCTACCTTCTAATCACCTTGTATCTCTTTCTGAGTTATGGGGGATTTAGTGTTGATCAGCAGTGTAAAATTGGGAGCATTCCTTCAAAATATGAACTGTTGTTTATGCTCATGCTTATGGATTAGTTTTGTTCTTTGTCACACTCGTTCAGTGTACATGGAATTGAAGGTTTATGCACTATGTGTATGCACACATGCACGCACACCTTGCTTTGTGAGTCCTCTGTGCCCATGTGTCAGTGGGGAGCTTACCTCTCCACTTCAAGGCTAAAGGGGCAAATGTGGATGCAGTGATGTGTGCAGTGAGCAAAGCCTGCATACATTGTGCCAGTTCAGTGACCGTTACCACCCTCACTCACCTAAGGAGCAACATCCCTTGAGGTTTTCAGACAGTGATCTTCCAGCTTCCACCTTCACGAGATTTATCTTTGTGAGATCGATAACTGCTATTTATTCTCTTACTCTCTGTCTTCACCTCTACATCCTGCTCTAACCTCTTCCTTTGTCCTAATGATTGCACTTATTTTCTGTGCTTAATTCACTTATCACTAGATTTGCGAGCTTTCTCTCTCAAATGAATTGTATTAGGCGGAAACCTTTCATTCTCAGTCCGCTGACTAGCTTCAGGCTTAGCCTAGCTTAGCAGTAAGCTTTATTGTATGATTTGTTTTCTGATCTGCCAAGCGTGCTGTTACGAGCTAGCAGTCTTCAACGTTTGCTCTTTGGACTTCCGGCTTCAGAGAGTGATCGTCCAGCCTCTAGCTTCATGAGATTCAGCTTTGTGAGGTCAATAACTGTTGTTTATTCTCTTACTCTCGCTTCTCTGCTATATTCTGATATAACCTCTTAATTTGTCCTACTGATTATGCCATTTTCTCTGCTTAGTTCACTTATCGCTATATTCACTAGTTTTCCTTTTCAAATCACTCTTATTATAATGGGCAGCCTTTTGCTTTTCACCTGTATGCTACCTTCGAGCTCAGCTTGGTCTGGGTGTTTGCTTTAATACAATTTGCAGTCAAAGCAGACTCATTAAAATAATGGTGTGTGCTGACTCTTCTGCAGTTACAGATAGGTTGTACCTACTAGAGAGACGTGTCCTTGAGTTAGAACATCTCCTTTTGGTGAGGATTACATAAAATTGATGGGCACTCCAGATAGTCCTAAGCCTGACAGCAGACCTGCTGTTGTTCACACTAGCTCAGCCTCTTCGGCATACATTGAAGAGCTTGTCCGTGTTTGCTGGTGTGGGAAAGCTCACAAGAGCAAGCCATCTGTTATGTGGCCTAGTCTTTAGTCACCTCTCCCGATTGCAAACAGGGTTTTACCCCTCGCTAGCCCTGTTGGTTGTCCTACCAGTCAGCGTGCCTCTCCCACTCCTGTCAACAGGGTAAAGCAACGCAAGGTACTGATAGCAGACTCAATTACTCACAATGTCCCATTAGCTTCGCCAGCCTTGGTTCACTGTTTACCCAGGGATCCGAGCCTCCAACATTGAGAATAGTCTCAGGGTGCTGTTATCGTGGATGGAGAATCAGGGAGCCCAGGCACACTCCTTTCAGCAACACTGAGATTCATGTAATGTCCGGGTGAAGCAATCAGAGATCACAAAAGCTAGCCTACTCAGGATACTTTAATTGGCAAGAAAGATGTCAGCATCAATTCATTGTCCCGCATCACTTATCCATGAGGGGTAATAATGAGATGTATGGTAGGCTCACTTCAATAAACTACTAGCTGGCACATTACTGTAATGAACAGGGATTCAGTTTACCCGATAACTGGCCTTCTTTCTGGAGCACCCCAACTTGCTGAAAGCAGACAGAATTCACCCTACTGGGGACAGTGCTGCTTTTTTTCTCGCAATATTAGTTGTGTCAACATCTGGTTTGACTGAAGTGACTTATCATCCAGCAGGTTGTAGGTGATCAGAGAACCTGCTTGCTAGGTTTAAACCTATGGTGGATGTGGAGTTAACTAGTTTAGTTCCTGTGCCTAGTCAGTGAATTTCTCATCGTATAGATGATCAGACCGACAGCATGGTCGATGACAATGAGACCATCCCCATTCCCTGCTCTATTGCTTCTAAGTTCTCCTCCCCTAAATGTGTGAATCACAATGACTTAATAATCACTCCTTACATGGGGAGCCATGACTCAGTGGGTGGAATGGTTGTTTGGAAATCAGAAGGTGACAGGTTCAATCCCATCACCTGCAGAGAAATGTGTCCTTAAGCAAGATACTGTTGCCCTAATTCCCTGTGATGGACAGGCGACCTTTCCAGGCTGTAGGCCCGCCTTTTGTCCAATGAACGCTGGGATAGGCTCTAGCATGACCCCACAACCTGATTTAAGATAAGCGATTGACGATAGATGGATGGATGAATGGATCTAGTGATAGCTCTAAAGTTATACCTAGAAGAAGAAGAAGGAGAAGGATTCCCTTAACAGTCCTGCAAGGGGAAATTTGTTCTCTGCATTTTTGACCCAACCTATTGTATAGGAGCAGTGAGCTGCCAACATATGGCGCTCGGGGAGCATTTAGGGGTTAAGTGTCTTGCTCAAGGACACCTCGACATGCTGTATGCAGGACCGGGGATCGAACCTGCAACCTTCCGATTGCGAGACGACCGCTCTACCCACTGAGCTATGCCGCCCACCTACTACTAATAACTGCAACAAGTGCTTAAATTTGGTTTAATAAAATCAAGGCACAGTCTACCAAACTCTAACCGATAAATTATTTGATTCTTGACCATAGTTTTGATATGATTAGGCTATGTGAAACTTAGCTGATTATTTACCTTCCATTACATTAAGTTCCCCTACCTGACTATACTTATACCCATTTAGCTTGGCAAATACACAAGGTTGGGATGCTATCTTAATATAATAGTCTATTTTCCATTTAATTTCTTAACTTGAAATCAAACTCAAATCATTTGAAGGTCTTATTGTAAGTCAATCTATCTCAGTCATGAACAGACTCTTTTCAGTCCACGTTGTTTTACCCTAACCACCTCCTGGCTCTAACTATTTCTAGAAGAATTCTGAAAATTTATCTCAGGTCTTATTAATCATTCTAATGAGATTCTAATTATTGGAAATTTCAATATTCATCTGAATAAGATGGGTAAGGAATTTCTAGTACTTGTTGATACTTTTGGGTTCATGCTGTTTGTTCAAGAGTCATCTCATTGCAGTGGTAACACCCTTGATTTGGCTTTATCTAAAGGAATAGCTGTTTCTAATCATATACTTGAACAAGACACTAAACTCCTAACTGCTTGGGACAACAGATGAAAATCAGCCTGGTGGTAAAATCTGGCATATTAACATTCTAAATGTTCATTAATATGCACTGTCCCTGTATATGGATTATATAGTATAGATTATTGACTATTGAAAACTGGTCTCTTCTCTAATGTCTCTTTGAATGTCTTCTCCTGTCTCTTCTCCTGCATAAGTGAACGATTTGATATGAGTCTCCCCTGTGCACTTGTAATCTGTCTTCCTGCCAAGTCTCCATGGCGATTGTAGTTGCCACCTGGATGCTGGTCGACATCCCCCTCATCACATTCTTTATATACATCTCATAAATCTCTATAATTTTGTTAATCCCTTTCAATGTTGCATCCTTCTATTTTTCTCTGATGTGTTACTGTCTTGTCTCTCCACCTGTGTATGTGAATGGTGTGATGTGTCTCCCCTGTGTGCATGCGTGTAGGCTGACCTCTTGCTGGGTCTACATGGTGATTGTGGTCATGTGGCTCAGGTCTTATGTTGTTACAATGGCATCTGGACACTACTTGTTGTCATCCTCTTCATGGTCTTTATACATATTATAATTCCATTATAATTCTGTTATCCTCTTTCAATGATGTATTTTGTAAATTGTGTTCTATTCTGTACACACAACATCTAATGCACATTTGTCCATCTTGGAGAGAGCTCTCTCCTCTGTTGCTCTCCCTGAGGCTTATTATGTTTTTTTCTCTCCCTGTCAAAGGTCTTTTTAAGGAGTTCTTCCTTATCCAATGTGAGGGTCAAAGGATGGCATTTTCTATTGCTGTAAAACCCCTGAAGTAAATTTCAATTTGGGATATTAGGCAATACAAAGAAAAACTGACTTGAGATTTTACACATAGCCAGAGAAAGAGAGATGGAATGAAAGAGAGGTGCGATAACTAAGCTATAGAAAACAAAACATAATTAACAGTGCGATAAATCACAAAAGAGGTGAATCTGTTCAGCTGGATCAGAGGTTCATTTTAGAAACGTTTCGTCACTCACCAGGTGACCTCTCAGTCTAAGCTGAAGGCCATCTACGTGAAGAGGGAGCGAAGAGGGAGCGACCCTCGCTGAATAGGGGTGTTGGCCTGAGAGTACACCTATCGGCGTCTTACAATGCCATGATTGCAAACATTCCCCAATCCTCTGTGAATGGTGCCCATTGTCACTGAATGTGCAGTTGATCACCCAACTTGCATGTGAAACCAACCTATTGTTGTGTGGCATCACGGTACTGTTTATAAGGAGGGGGATGTTTGCCTTCAGCTTAGACTGAAGAAGTCACCTGGTGAGTGACGAAACGTTTCTGAAATGAACCTCTGATCCAGCTGAACAGATTCACCTCTTTTGTGATTTCCCTACCTGGATTATTGAGCATGCATCAAGACAGTGCGATAAATATTTGCCAGGCACCATAATCAAGAAATGCCAAATATCAAATTCCTTGAAAATGTAAAGACTCGCATTAAAATTATGGGACCACCCAAGGGCTAAAGTCTGACCTTGGTCAGTTCATTTGTACTGACAGCAAACAATCGGCTGAGGGGTATTAAGCCCTGCTGAACGAGAAGAAAACTACAGTTGAGCAAATAACAGAAATGTAGCATCTTAATCTAAAGCTCATGCCCTGGTTTTCTGTCATAAAAGCTAGCTGCAAAAAACGAAATTATGAATATTTTTGATGCCATGCCATATGAACACATATGGCATGCAGGTCTGTGGTGTTTAAGCTAACCTTGATTTCTTTCAGATATTATCCTCTCACCAACTATATTTTCTTTGACTCTAAAATATACCGCCAAACATTGTAGGTTACAAAAATATTTTTCATATCTACTTCACAAATCAAATGACCAAGTGAGACCGCATTCTAAACCACATCTATTTCTTAACTTGTCCCCAGCACACTAACTATAGCCTACGGCTAATGTTGGCACAACATTTTGCTATCGATCCACTACGGATGGAAAGCATCAACCCTCACAGCCAAAAAGAATGAGAGAATATATCAAGTATATCTAAGAGCATACATGCATGCTTGTGTGCATACATCTGTGGAACTATACAAGTTCGGCAGATTTACCTGAACATACAGCAAGTTCAGCTGTACAGGATCCCGTGAGTCTACATTCTGGTCCGAGTAAAAGAATTTGCGTCTAAGCAGCAGAGTCTCGCTTTCCTCCACTCCTTGCTCTCTGAAGGTCCTGCTGTGATCCAACCAGTTCACTGCCAAATCAATACAATTTGTCAGTGTTTTCAATTAAATTAATTGAAACTCACTATAAACGGACGTTAATAGAATAAGGATCTGATAGTTGAAATGCATCAGCACTGGAGAAGGCAGAGAAGCAAAAAGATAGACGTAATCTAATATATTAAACATAAGCAAGTGGACTTTCTGGAGGGAGAGTAAAAATTGTCATTTGCATTATTTTCTGGTGAGGCAAAAGCTAGTTTTCTGCTATAGTAAGAGGGTTATTCATATTTTTGCACTTCTCAAGATTTAATTGGTGTCCCCTGGGCAAACGATAGCAATGTTAACTCCATTAAACTTTGATATAACCAAGCTATTATGTTGACTTGAGCGATAATGCACATGTTCAGAGGACGGTGTTGGGGCTGATTTATTAATGTAAAAATAGAGAAGGTTTAAACTATACAGATATCAGGCGCTCTACTGGTAGCTTCAAGAAAATCAATCTAAAACTCACAGTCATCATCGGTGTGGAGTTTGGCTTTGAGCTTCTCCATCTTCCTCTCATCTCGAAGCAGAGTCCTGTCTTTCTTCAGGGTGCCCATTCCATCTTCCTTTTTATCCTCTGTCACCTCCTGAATGAGTGAGTATTCCTCATAGTTGGTGATTCCTGAAAAGTACAATAACAACACAGGGAATTCTTAGAGAAGGAGCAATTGCACATCTAAATGTTAACAAATTTCACATGATTGTACTAGTACAAATGGAGTGACAATAAACATCTTGAATCTTGCATGTGGATAGGTGGCTTGATGGGGAATCAAACTCATTTCTCCCGCATTTTTCCTCTATGTGTTGCTTCCTTGCTTTGCTTTGGAACACCACTGAGCGGAGAAGTTGGTACCAATCCAGTAAACTAAAAATGGAGTTGTTGTGGGGGAAATCAACTAAGTAGAAATACCCTCTCTAAAGAAACAGTGACCTGTAAAGAAATCTGCCAGATGCATGTCCCTCCTCTCCTCACTCATTTGAGCTTGGTTGCAGCCCAGGGTAATTGAATTATACTGGTCAGGGAACACCTCCATGACATATGAGCACAGCCCAGTCTAGGCCTATCCAATATCACTCTGTCATTTAGCAAAAACAAACTGATTTGGGCTTGATAAATCATGCCAATTGTACCTTAAACATAAAATGAAAAAAAAAAAGATTTTAATTTGGAAGGCTTTCAAATCATAAAGGTTCTGTTTTTATGACATGGCAACATAAGCAGTGATATCCATGCCTTGGACTAAATCCACTGCCTTGGACTAAAAATAATACAGAGTACTGGGAGAATGTCACCAACCAATTCTGCTGCATATGGTTACAAGGAGCTCCCCGACTGTCTTTGAATCATCTACCATTATGGTTTTTACAGCACCGTCCAGCATTTTGATCTTTTGGGGCCTCTGTTTTTTCTTGTACTCCAAAACATCCTGAAAAAAGAGGGGGAACATAATGACAAACAGCACTGCCTTGATATAAAGGAAGCTGGGGGATGAACATTACACCTGGAAAGAGGACAAATATTTAAGATCCCTCTCAAGAATTTAAATAAGTATGACTAAATATGAGCGATGACAAGTGCTAATACACAGACAATCTTACAGGGCTCCACTCAGTACCATATAGCTCAGCCTTACCCCATTTCGCAGCATGTAGTAATCCAAGGTTCTACCAGACTCCAGCCATATCCCTTTTCTCGGATCATCATCGGACAGGAAGAGACCATAATCTGAAGCTTGAACACACAAATCCAGACAGAGAACATGATTGTAGATGCCAACAGATTTTCCTCAACTAAAGCAACTTTGTTGTACTTAAGGGACCTGGTACCTTGTCCAGTCTGGGCCTCAGGGACTCGTTCTCGGATGATCCTGCAGGCATCATATACAGGCGTGGATGGTTCGAACTGCATGGTCTTCACCACATTGCATTGGCGGACACAGATTTTGAGTGACAAGGCCACCATCTTGGCAGGTGATATATTGACCGCACCAACCTGCACACCTGGTAAATGTTATGGAAAAGAGCAAAGACATTAGGTAAAAGTGCCAATTCCTCCAAGGGAATGTAAATCAAACTAATGCTTTGAAAGAGCAGACAACAAAGCCATTACAATAAAGAATATTTAAAAAAATCAACGTCACCAAATAGATATTTCCACGTTTGATATGGAATCTCTTTCAAGATACCGCTGTATCAATAGCCCTACCTTTACAGCTGCCCTAATGTTAAAAGGTTTTGAAAAGGCAAATCGCTTGACAGCAGATTTCACATTTGAAAGAAAGAAGAAAGGATTCCCTTATCAGTCCCACAAGGGGAAATTTGGATTTTCTCTGCATTTTTGACCCAACCTATTGTATAGGAGCAGTGAGCTGCCAACATATGGCGCTCGGGGAGCAGTTAGGGGTTAAGTGTCTTGCTCAAGGACACCTCGACATGCTGTATGCAGGACCGGGGATCTATCCTGTAACCTTCCGATTGCCACTGAGCTATGGCGCCCCCTAAGCTCCTTCTCCCTGAGCTTCAAGACAACTGCCTT
>OMLC01043315.1:0-14709 GCA_900302585.1 Regalecus glesne
ATATATTTATAATAGGAAGTGTATATACTTCCACAACCCTCTGTGGATGGGGGTCAGAATTCATCCACCGTATCCCTGCGTGTCGTAAGAGGCGACTAAAAGGGTTGGCGTCTGGAAGGGCATCCGGTCATAAAAAAAAAAAAAAAAAACTTCGCTCCACAACAAAAATTCATGGAGAGTCAATGACTTGGAGGAGACGAATCCATGGACCGGTCAACCCCCGCTAGCGGGGAAAACGGCCGGAATACAAATCCTGTTTGTGTTGTGTGTGTGTGTATGTATATACTTCCACAAACATAACAAGCAATATGTATAAAGCAATACACACACACACATACACAAATGGAACTTTACTTGCATATTTCTTCCTTTTCACTAAAATGAAACATTAATTTTTACATTTCAATGTTGATAGGGGAATTAATGGGCAGGCTGTCTGCTAATGGCTATGGTAAGAGAAGCTATGGTTTGGCTTACCAAAACAGGACATTCAGCAGCAGTTTTTTTCTCTCCCAGAATTAGTATAATGTGGCTACTTTAAAGTGGAGGACTAATATTTTCATGGAAATTGCATTCATCCCTTTTTTTCCATTTTACACAAAGGTTCAAAATAACAGCATTGTTTTTGTTTACTTATTTGTGGTGGGAGCTGGCACAGGGACTGCACATGTGTATACAACACCAGAAGAGTGGTTGACACGTTTCTTTTTAAGCCAACAGTATGCATTTGTGTTTAACTTAAAAAAATGTTAATTTAAACAATATGGTGGTGATTGGAGCTTGTCATGGTGTTTGTCTATCGCAGGGTGACTGAAACTCATGCTCTGGCTGCAGCCAACCAAGAGAAGAATGACCGGCTCCGTGCAGCTTTTGGCATTGCCTCAGATTATGTTGATGGCTCTTCCTTCCATCCAGAGCGTAAGGAGAAAGAGAAGGAGAAGCGAGAACAGGAGCGTTTTGAAAGAGAGAGACAGCAGCAACAGAAACATTTGTAAGTTGTAAATCCACTCTAAAAATTAAAGATTAATATATGCTTTTGCAATATGATAGTCATAACCATTGTAGTTGATAAATTGGGTTTATTGTTTGTTTCAGGGTGACCCAGTGGTTAGGAGGGTTCTATCCCTTAATTTAACCATTTCTGTTAAGGTGACCCACAGCAAGTTCATTACCTATTTTTTTATGCCAGAAGTGTCAGACTGGTTGGCTGACCCTCTGCTCCACACAGGCTAAAGAGAACTTTGGTACCAGGGAATGTATAAAGTATGTCATGTTAAAATGGGATGCCATAGCCTTATAAGATGGAGACATTTTCAGTTGGTGGTGTGTGTGTGTATATAGATATAGATGAATAGATAGATAGATAAATAGATAGATAGATGGATTTAAAAAGAAAGCTTATTTTCTTTTGCTCCCTCAGGTTGCTTGAAGATTCAGATGACTCCGATTCCCCTGCGAGGAAACAGAGCCATAAAAAGAAAAAGAAAAACAAGAACAGAGACAGGTAAGAGAAGCTGAAGAATGAAAATGTCAATGACATACAAGAGTAGGTCTGGACACCTTTTCTTGATAATTGAGAAGACTGATTTAATTAATCAATATATTGAACGTTTCTTTTGCTCCTTGTCCTCAGTTCAGAGAGTCCGTCCCCATCTCCCCAGAGAGAGAAAAAGAAATCAAAGGAGAAGAAAAAGAGAAGAAGGTATTTCTAGAGTGATTTATAAAGTTGAGTTTGACTGGTTAATTGCATAAGTCACGAATATTAACTGTGATTTCTTTTTTCAGAAATGCATCAGAAGATGAGGAGGAAAAAGACAGGTATGTTTTCCCATCTGTCCTGTCTTGACAATTATCAGTTATCGTTTTCTACCACCACAATCTGCAGTATTTTCTTTTTGTTTATCTCATCAACATTTTTCAATTACAAGGCAACTGTGTTATCCTTGGTATCTGGTCTGGTATTAGTCCTGAAATTAGTCCTCTTTTGCTGCCAAAGTCAACTGTACTTCTAAAAGTTTATGGAGGCACTCCATATTATTCCATTTGAATCCTGACCTATTCAGCATTGTGAAGTGCAACCACAAATCAAAACACAAGACAAATGAATTCAAGTAGAAAGGTAAAGGATACAAGCAGGTTTGCCAACATCAGTATTTTTGAATACTGTGGTCCATGCTTATTTTTCTTTGGACTGCAAGGGAAGCCTAGAAGCCTTTTGGTGGGTGGGTTATTTAGCAACTGGCCTGACTATTGATTTTGAATGCAGAAATCAGGAGAGGTTAGACAGTGATTCGTTTACTTCGTTCCACTCTAACTTACAGTGGCCCTTTCTATATTCAGCAGTCATATTATACTTCAGGAAAGTAGTATACATTGTACCTTTTAATACATGTGTGTTTAGCATCATTAAGACTTGTTGATTGATACCTATGCATTCTGAATATACATTTTATTTGGTTAAAGGAAAGCTAGCAATTACAGGGCAGCACTACTGTCTTAATGGGTTTTTATATACCCCTGCGTATGCCTGAATAACAATTTAACCTACAGTTCTTCAGATGAGAAGCGCAAGGTCTCAAAAAGAAAACGTAGAAGAAGTGAGAGCAACAGCCCGCCTAAAACCAAGACTCGTCGACACAGGAGCATTTCTCCAGGCTCTGCTCACAAGTAGGCCCCAGTTACCTTTTAGTTGTTCTGCTGGTTGGCCATTATGGTTAGAAACTTTATTTCATGGGGAGAGGTGCTGTTATAAAGCCTTGAGTTTTAAGGCCTTTACTCAACTGACATCTCTCGTCACCTTTTCCCCCTGTTATAAAGCTCTTCCCCTGGCCCACAAAAGGCAAGGCAGCAGGATCGAGTGGAAAGAGCTGATGAAAACAGAAAAGGGCGGTCACCTGATAAGAGAGGTCGAGGTCACAAGGAGGATAGTCCACATCAGCAGGGAGGCAGAGGGGTAAGAGACTCGGGTGGCATTCTTTCTGCTCCCTTAATTTTTATTCTGTTTGCAGTTTCTATCCCTTTAGTTTATTCTCAGCCAAGAAATTGTTCCATTTTGTTTTTAATTAAGCAGGGTTAATAATCTTTTGTCTTACTGGATCTCCATCTTCAAAATTTGGTTTTTCTTTTCTTGACATGTTGAAGAAATCTCCAAAACTGCACAGATCCCCTGAACATCAGAAGGCCAACAGGGAGAGGGATGGAGAGCAGATGAGAGAGAAGGGGAAGGACAAAGTGCCCTCTAAGAGAAGACATGATTCTGCATCCCCCTCTCCAGTACCACAAAAAGAAAAAGGGCGACATTCGAGGAGCAGGGAGAGGGAGAGAGTCAAACGCTCCAGAAGTCTGGAAAGGGAAAAGGAAAATGCTAGGAGCAGGGAGAGGGCAAAGAGCGTGGAGAAGGAGAGAGCCAGGTGCTCCAGGAGTATGGAGAGGGAGAAGGAATGGGCCAGGAGCAGGGAGAGGGAGAAGGCCCGGAGTAAGGAAAAGGAAATAGTTAGGAGCAAGGAAAGGGACATGGAAAAGAGCAGGGACAAGGAGAGAGCAAAGAGCCAGGAGAAGACAAGGTCCTCCAGGAGCTTGGAGAGAGAACAAGACAAGAGAAAGTCAATTCCTCAGCGGCGCAGGCATGACTCTTCCTCTTCCCTTTCCCCTCCCAAGCAGGAGACCAGGAAGGCCAGAAGCAGAGATACAGAGCGAGAAAAGGACAAAACCAAGCAGGACAAAAAGACAAGGCACACCTCATCATCATCCTCATCACCAGAAAGAGAGAAGTCCAGGAGAGCACCAAGTGGAGAAAGAGATCGCAGGGGGGAGAAACATCCGTCCCCACGGCTCCAAAATAATAGAGATGACCGGAATGAGACAAACAAAGGAAGAGAGAGAGAGTTGTCTCCTCATGGACAGAGAAATGACAGAGGAAGGGGACGCCATTCATCCCCTGGCTCACGCTCACCTCTCAGCAATGGCCGCCAAAAAGAGAGGGAGAATGAGGTAAGAAGAGAGAGGGAGAGGGATATGGAGGAAAGGGTCAAGGAGAGAGAATTTAACAGAGATAAAGAGACAAAAAAGGTGGGCGAGTTAGAGAGGGAGAGGGGGGAGGTGAGATCAAGCCAGCAGTCTTCCACTGGTCGCATTTCAGACAAACCCAGTGAGGCGAACAGGAGGACAGACAGAGAGACAAATGCTGAAGGGAGTAGGACCGAAAGACCAGAACCAGACAAGAGAGCAGAGAAGAAGCAGAGCCCTACGAGAAAGGAACACCAGGAGAAGGAGAAAGAGGGGAAGGACAAAGTGGTCAAGAAAGGAAAAGACAGTAGCAGCAGCAGCAGCAGTTGTAGTAATAGCAGCAGCAGTAGTGATAGCGACAGTGATAGCTCCTCCTCATCCTCTTCCTCATCTTCCTCGTCTTCATCCTCCTCATCGGAAGATGAGAGCAAGGCAAAGAAGACTGGGTCACCCAGGAAACGTAAACAAAGCCCAACCACGATGGCCCCACCTCTTATCACTTCCCCTCCTGCCAGCAGTGCCGCCGTTCAGAGGTATTCAGCCAACAGTGGAAAAGAGAGCTCTGCCCCTGAGAGTGATGCCCAAAGACGAGCCCTTAAGGATAGAGAAGGAGACAGGCGGACCCCTTCTGGGAGGGAAAAACCACCTCAACGAACCTCTTCAGAAAGTTATATCCCCCCAGAGAGAGAGAGGGAGCATGTAAGGGGGCAGGAACGATACAGCCCCTCACAGATGGATAGCCCCAGCCCGCCTCCTTCCCCAACCAGGGGGATAGCCCCCACAAAAGACAGCAGCAGGCACTCTCCCATAAATACAGAGAGGGAGCAGATAAAAGACAGGCAGAAGGAGAAAGGAGGTGAGAGAGAGGGAGCAAGGAGATCTACCAGACACAGCCCCTCTGACAGGAGATCACACTCTACATCCCCGAAAATCATCACCCAGCGGCGTCGCTCGCCCTCTCCAGTACCTCGTACTCCACCGAGACAATACCAGCAACCCTCATTGCGCTCAAAGAAAGCCTCTCCCTCAGCACGGCGCAGCCGGAGTCGGGAGCGTGACCGGGAAAGAGAGAGACAAAGGGATAGAGAAAGAGGAGGAAGGGAAGGGGATCTGTCCAGAGACAGAGTGACCCGAAGGAGCAGGTCTAGAAGCCCCAGAAGACGAAGCCCCCCCAACAGGTATCATGGCAGCATCACTGCATGCACGGACTAGTTATTAGGGAGTCCTGTTTGGCCTCTTTAAACAGTCAAATTCTAAATGGGAAACAGCCAAATGGTCATTTTTCTAGTTGCAGTATATATATTTTTTGGTCTTGATTAATGCAGCTAAGTAATTTACCTACCAGATTTTCACTCGTATTTCCAATAACAAGGGATATCTTGCTACTACTTTGTTATTATTCAAAGTGAGTCCAAGGGATGAACTCTTAAAAGAGTCTCGGCAATAATATTTTTTAGACATCCATACTGTATGGGATTGGGTCTGAAAGCAAAGGTATCATAAAAATAAATTTATTCTGGTTTTCTTCCCTAAGGTCCCGTCATTCTCCTTCCCCACAGCGACGACGGAGGAGCAGCCGCTCTTACTCCCGAGAGAGGGGAAGAGATAGGGAGCGAGAAAGAAACAAACAGAGGGAGATGGAGAAAGAGAAGCAAAGGGAGCAAGAACGAAGGGAGCAAGAACGAAAAGAACAAGAACGAAGGGAGCAAGAACGAAAAGAACAAGAACGAAAGGCGCAAGAGCGAAGGGAGCAAGAGCGACGGGAGCAAGAGCGAAAGGAGCATCCACTCCCAAGAGACACTGCCCCACCTCAGCGCTCTTCTTCCTCCTCCTCCTCCTCTTCTGGCTCCTCCTCTTCATCTTCTTCCTCACCCTCACCAGCTCGTGAGCACAAAGACCCTGCTGCTAAGAAAGTGCAACGGTCACCAGAGAAGGAGCGGTTGGCAGAACGAGAAGTCAACAGAGAAAAGAAGAGGCATTCCCCTCCATCACCTGTCCCCGTCAAAGGTGACTCCCACCGTGTCCCAGCATCAGATGGTAGAGGCCATCGAAGGGAAGACAGACTCGCTGATGCGCCCCGGAGCAGGTCATCAGCTGGCCACCAGCCAGAGACCAGGGAGTCAACAAGAGCAGTACCCAGGAATCCGTCACCACGGATGGCAGCCCAGGAGTCCCGCAGTCCACTACCCCGTTCCTCAGACCAAGCCACAACTGAGGGAGGGATGAATGGGAAGGAAGCAAAGACAGACAAGAAGGGAAAGAAAAGCAGCAGTTCCAGCTCTTCTTCATCATCATCTTCTTCATCTTCTTCCTCTTCCTCTTCCTCCTCTGGTTCCTCCTCTTCAGATAGCTCTGATTCAGAGCCAGAGCAGGGAAAAGGGTAAGAATGGGATGTTGAGTGCTAAGTTTTGGTTGTTTTTCTTTTCCTTTTTTTCTATCCCCTTCTTTTCCACCTGAATTCCCTGAGTTGCCTACTACTGCAGCTGTTGCTTCGATACCCCTCTAGAACATCAACAGGAAGGAGGAAGCTGTAGCATGTGTCCCCTCCAAGTCATGTGACGACCAGCCGTCACTATTTTACACATTAGTCTCCCAGGGAAAGCACAGTGCTTGGCTGTCGAAGGAGAATGAAGCAGATAACTTTCCCTTCACTTGGCCACAAGCGCCCTGACTCCCCAAAGAGGGACACTAGTGAACCCAGAATCTTTTATCCAACCTAACCCCTATCCCCATATAAGGCTTTGCCAATTATGCCCCTCTAACTATGGACCTCCAGCTGTGTGTGGAAACGGCACAGCTGGGATTTGAACACCCAACTAACTGCAGGAGACAGAGATGCACTGAACATAGGTGCCTTAACCCCAATGCTAAGTTAATAAAAATGAAATGTACTGTTTAGATCCGTCTGATTACATTGAATGACATTTAATTGCTTTCCCCCTCTCCTGAACAGAAAGACGGCAGCTGCTCAAAGCTCCTCTTCCTCATCTTCCTCTTCTGAAAGTGAAAAGGAAACCAAGAAGAAGAGGTAAGAACAAAAGGTTTTAAGCCATAGAGAGCTTCCAGACCTAGATGCAATGCTCTCCTCTCTCCAAATGTGAAAGAAGACCTGCGATTTAGCAGGCTGAACGGGTTTAAGATACACAAGAGTTCCATTATTTTGGTAGTTTGCCTGGATATTCATTGCATATTGTTAGTCTCACATTAGTATTGAGTCAAGATGAACTCATGATAGTGTCTTATTGTGTTACAGTGATGTATTTTTGTCTAAATTGTTAATGAGAGTCTGTTTAAAGTTCACACAAAATGAGTTCTGAAGTATTTGAGGTGTTTGAAAACTAACTTTGGTTAGATGTTCTTAAGTGGACCAAACACTTCTATGTATTTAACTTAGTGGGATTCTTAAAGGTAGAACGGGTGGGATTTTTCTAAAAGATTGCATAAAGACTCATACAAAAAGCCTCCCGCTAGACGTGTGGCAGTGTCTGTAGGTGTATTTACAGAGTTACTTTAATACTGGCATAATTGAGACTCCTCGTGATGTTGGCTTTTTTTCGTTTATACCCAAACAAAATTGGCATATTTGCGACTCAATGTGTGATTTCTACACTGCGTGTCAGCATTCCGCAAGCAGGGTTACGTGATGTGTAACCACAGCGCTGGTTGTCTTGTCTTGCCACATGTCCCTTTTACACAGGTGTCATTAAAGCTTTGTTACTAGATCCACTGCCACCTTAATACCAGAACAACAATGGGACACACGCCCCTCCCATTTTATCTTCATACCCTTTACATAAAGTCGCAAGGTATCTTAATTGTGCAACGTTCCTTATTTGAAAAGGTGTAAAAGCTCATTTAACTGTAGAAACCCCGTCCTCTGCTTGCATTTCCCTATTTTGCTGTGTATGTGACATTTATAGGTATTAAGCTTTGGGCAGCTAGACGATAAAAATGTTGTGGGCATGTGCCAAATCGATACCGTAAGCACACATCTAAGGGGTAGCTTTGTTGTGCATGCTCAGTATTCCAGATAAGGAAGTAGAATTGAAAGTTTAATCATTTCATCTGGATGCAGTGTCTAAAGGTTGTGTCCAAATGAACCGATTGATCTTTTTTTTTTTTTGCAATTCAAGAGGAAGCTATGACAATGACAGACACGGAGCTGAAGATGTAAAATTATCCAAGCAAAACGCCAAATGGTAAATGGGCTTGTTTTTGTATTGCGTTTTTCTAGTTTAGCTTCGCATCTACCGAGCTAGTGCGGTATCTTGAGAAAGCTAGTTCCAAAATTAAAGTGAATGTAGGGTTGGCTTTCACACACTGGTTAGCACTGAAGTAGACGATAGGAATGAATAGTGACGGTGAGTTGGCTTGTGCATTTTGATATGTTATGGGAACTGCAGTTAGGGAGTGTGTGCTTCTGTAGTGTTGAGGTAGGAGGAAGGGCCAATTTTTAATGTTGTGTTTACAAACCACAACCAAGAAATTCTTCTTCTACTTTTAGACATGGTATTTTTTACACAAGAAAGCAGATATCATGATAGGTTTATATTTTATATAAGATCCATTTTACGTGACACAATTCGTCCCCAAGTTGTACGTTTGGATAAGGATTTAGATGGAGCTTGGGGGATTAAGACCAGTTGCCCTTCCTTACACCCTGTGGTGGGTCTTGAAGAACTTGCTGTACCCCAGGGCTGTCGCAGCCCATGTTGTGCAAAATCCCGTATGATTACCATGATCCACATCACCCTGTAGTGTTCGGGAGTTTGTTGTTATACCTTACGGTGCCAGAAATGCTCTAGCAATTGGTAAGAATTCCTGAAATGTGGCTTTGAGCAAGCACCCTTTGTTCCAACTCTACCACACTACTCTGTTTACATTCAAAAATTTGGGTTTTAAGACAAATTCCCCTCTGAAGTAGCCACATGGCACAAAATCTGCAAAAATTGAAAAGCTAAGCACAAATTTTAAGACCCAAGAGTCAAGATCCATTAATTTTGGATTAATTTTTGGGTCACTCTGGTAAAAAGAGTCGATGCTGACGTATCATATGTCTGTTGCTATGTTTACTATACTTGCCAATGGCCTTCCCAAAACTTTGCTTTGAGTTTGACATGTCTTTTCTTGGTCCATATGTCTAGCCTAGGTTAGACTGACTAAACCCACTATCTGTTCAATTCAAATTTGTCTGTTAGTTCCTTTTGCTTAGCTCATAACAAGCAATCAGTTTGAAACCTACTGTTCTGAAGATTTTCAGTGTATTTTCTATGGGACTCAGATTGACCCTTCTGTCTTTGTCTTGTAGCCCACCTAGACCTCAAAGGGTAACAGCTGATTCACTGAGAGATTCCCGCTCCTTGAGCTACTCTCCCCCAAGACACAGAAGAGAAGCAAATTGTCCATCCATTCGGAGGTCTGTAGCCAATAACCTATGCATGCTATGAAGAGTTGTATGACCCCTTAACTAGATGTCAAGAGGCATGGGGAATCAGAGGAAGTTATTGAATTTGTAAAAAATAAGCTAAATACCCTTTGTGTGTACAGCAAACGTGTGCCTTGACTGATGAATGAATGATCCAAACCTTTGAGACTCGGACTGAATGTGTCACCTGTTTGAGTGACGAAACGTTTCTGAATAAACTTCTGATCCAGTTGAACTGATTCACTTTATTTTGTGATTATGTGTATGTTTGGTTAAAAGATTTGGGACTGGTGGGGAAAGGGACATGTAGTTCATGGAGCTAAATGCTAAGTTTAGACTAGGCAATTTGGCGATCAGTTAAGAAAGAAATGTTTTGCCATTTAACCCTTTGAATACATATGCTAACTATTTTGTTTTCCATCCTTATAGGAGTGGCAGCCGGCGATCCCCAAATCATTCACCAAACAGCAGAAAAAGAAAATGAGCTTAGGGCTCAACTATCCATGTATGTTCCTGTACACATTCTCCTGGTTTTAAACTGGAGACTATCCTGGACACGTTAACCCAGGTCATCAGATGAGATACACATCCAATAATGCTGATGGAACTATTTTTGGTTCTGATTCACCACAGATAAGTTGGCAGAATTTGATAAAACTTCTTATGACCTTACGGTCAGCTTTTTAAATGAGGCTCGGATGTTCATTTCTTTATATGTGCCGAGAATGAAATGGTAAGGAAAGCGGGTCATTGGCAAGATGTATTGACAGAAGCGAGTCAGGTTATTCCAGAAATACAGATGCGTGCCCACACACAAATCCACAGCAAGTTAAAAACTTTAACCAAATGAAAGAATGTCCACCTGGCTTTCCTCTGTCGTCTGTTCTTGTACTGTCTGTCACATTCTTCTAAATGTAGATATTACAAGTTGTCTGTATTTTGGTTAATATCACTGAAAGGATATGACTCAATGTAATGTGAGTAGATACTGCAACTTGTGGTTTATTTCTTTGTTTAAATGATTAATGATAATAAAAAAGTTGTTCATTAATGATTTTCAACGTTACTTCACATCATAATTACATCTTCTGAAATGCTGTTTGGGTCAAGTCTAGACTCCAGTTGAAATTTGGTGATGTTCTTCAAACCTTTCAATGACTGCTTGTGCCCCGTCAATGGATAATGAGCCCCTGTGAAGATTCAATTGGAGTTCATGGTAAATGAGCTCGTTTTTATATGACACTCTTTCAGTCTAGCAATCACTCAAAGCACTTTACAATGTATCCTCACAATTACACGAGCATGGGGGACTAAGGCCGCATCCCTTTTCCTGATTCCCTGCAGTGGGATCAAATCCACGACGCTTAACTTGTAGGTGCCTGCTCTCCCTTTACTTCTGAGCTACTGTGTCTACCATTTATACCTTTAACTATGACAGCCATCAGAATCCTTTCCCATGGACACTGGACACTTTTGTTCCCCACAGACTTGAATGCTTGCTGAAAACGGGATGCATTACTTAGCATTTCCTTTCCTCTGCTCCCCAGCCATCACACCTTGACTATTAAGAACAAATTTGTCAGAGATGAGAGAAGGAAACTAGTCGAACTGTTTAGAAGGGTTTGGTCACTGGTAAAACCTCACATTCTCCACCCACGTAAGGTTAAGTATGACAAAATAGAAGTCACATGTAAAAGGAAAACAAAATCCCTCCTGTCTTCGTAGTTGAAGATGGGACGTACTATTATACATCTCGGGCCTGGCCTGACGCATAAGCAAACTAGGTGCCCGCTTAGACCCCACTAAGCCACCAGACCGCCCAAGAGCAATTGAAAGCACTAATGGCCTTGAATTTTTTTTGTTTTTGTGAAAAGTCAATGGATCCACACAGGACCATTATGTAAATGTTTTATTTTGTCAACATTTCAGTACACCATGGTCAGTATGCTACTAAGTACTGTATCACTGAATATTGAAGTGAAAGTTAACACCAGACCACAGAACATAACTACTAAAATTGGTTACGGGAGTGTTAGATTTATAGTAGTTGTGTGAATGATATGTTGACAATAATCAGTTGTGTTGGTGGGATGGGGTCAAATTGTACTCAGGGGAAGGCTTTGGGAAACCCTCATACATCACTAGTGTGGATGTTTGGGGACAATTTTAGACTTCATACAAATACTGTTTGTGCCATTTTTTTTATCTCTCATGTCTTTTCTTTCACTGAATGATTTGTTCTTTCTCTTTCCGTGTATGTGACCTAGGAGGACCCTGGAAGACTCTGGCCTGGTGTCCCGTGGTGGGTCGGGCCCACAACGCCTGGTTCGTCCTTCTCCAGTGTGCATACCCAGCCACTGAGCTACCGGGGGGCCGGTCAGAGTATATCATCCATCCATTGTCAGCTGCTTGTTCGAGGTCAGGCCACGGGGATCATGCTGGAGCCTATCCCCACACTCATTGGACCAAAGGCAGGAGACACCGTGAATGAGTTACCATTCTGTCTCAGGGTTTGAACAGTTAGGGGTTCAGTGTCTCGCTCAAGGAAACTTCCACACATTTTTTGATGTATCTTGTAATTTCATTATAATTCTTCATTATAATTCTCCCAGTCGGGTGTCCCAGATTTGATCCCACCGTGGGGCATCAGGAAAAGGGCATCTAGCCTTAATCCCTCATGGTCTGTCAATGTCAGGGATACATTCATTGTAAAGTGTTTTAAGTGGTTGCTTGACTGGAAAAGTGTTATATAAATATGAGTCAATTTACCATTTATTCTGTCCTCTTAGCGTCTTTGTTGTATTCTGTAAATTGGGTTTTTTTTCCTGCACGAACAACCATTGTTTACCTGACCGACTTGGAAGAGAGATCCCTCCTCTGTTGCTCTCCCTGTTAAGTTTTTGGTTTTTTTTACCCCTTAAGGAGTTATGTCTAATCTGATGTGAGGGGTTAAGGACAAAATGTGTTGGTGTAAACCCCACTCAGGAAGATTTATGATAATGAGCCATACAAATAAAATCTACTTGGCAAATATATGTTAACCCATTTCCCAGGGATTTGACATCGCAGTGGCGTTTGAACAGATTTTTCCATTTAATTGCTGTGAGATGTAACATCTGATTTCAACACATGAATGTAAAATGATGCCACTGAATGTCAAGTTGAGTCCAGCAACCTCTCTGTTTTACATCATTGATTTCTTTTTCCTCTTTTTTTTTAAGTTTAGCTTCAATTGTTTGCTATCCACACAGCAAGCTAAAATTGAGCAAAATGTCTCTGTTTTGTTTGATTGGACGATTATGTAAAGTTTGGGCAGATTAAAGTCATATTTCCTTAAGTAATAACGCAGCACGTCGATTTATTCTGACTTGGAAGGGAAGCTGCAAAAACACTTGTTCTTCATCAACCAGCCATGATCGATTATTCCTGTGCTTCACTTTATAACTATGAGATATGGAGGCTATTGTGATGACACGTGTTTCAGGTAGCTTTGAAACACAGTTAGCTAATTGTGCAATAGTATGGAGTAGTAGTATAAACGTTGCATCACTCAAACAGGTGACGCCTTCATTTGGAGGTGGGTCGTCTAGTCATCGGAAGGTCGCATGTTCGATTCCCGGTGACTTCAGAAAGCGTGTTGAAATGTTGAGCAAGATTACTCAACCCGTAACTGCTCTCCAGGCTCTGCAGCCGCCCACTGCTCCTAAATACACAGCAGGATAGGTTAGATTCACTGGACTACTTTCATTGTAGGAATACAAGGACCCAAAATAAAGTGGCTTTCCTTTTAATCAGGACTGAAGATGTCCGACCTCACCTCGATCACCGAACATGAATGAAGACGCCTCCTCTTTCAGCTGCACCGTTTGATGGCTAAATCCAAGCCCATTGGCCCGTCGTGTCTCAATTCATTCTCAAGTGCTTACCCGAAGTCAGGCAGCGGGGAACTGGGTTATATCTCAGCCCTCATCGGGACAAAGGCTGAGTTCAGTCACACCTTTCAAGGTTTGCAGAGGTGTCAGTACGCTTTCACTACAAGTTCCAGAATCCTTCTGTAGACTACGACGTCATATCTCGTCGCCCGACGGAATCGGCTTTTCAATAGTGAATAAACTTCCCTGCAGCATGGGGCCGATTGAGGTAACGTTTCAAATATGGTTTACTGGCATGATTCACACAAAAGCATAGCTGATTGGGGTCTTTTTTTCTCCTATCAGGGCTGTATTCTTGTTCCTATATGAAAGTCGAGATCGAGTAACAACTTGATCTGTGTTCTGTATACATCAGCAATAACGGCACTGATGCCGGAAGCCTACTTTGGTGGGTTAAAACAACGCTACGCAAAATGTTGGTTTTACATAGGAGTTGGCGTTTGGGAGTTTTGTATTTGTGTGTCTTACCCATAATTTCCAATTTTAGTTGGAAGAGAAATATTCCACCCGATAAAAGAAAGAAAACAGTTCTCACAAACGATCTTGACACTGGGTCAATTCCAGCACATTAGGGAGGAAAGTAATTATGTCTCGTTGTTCTCTTCGTCCTCATTTCGAGCTACTACCTATTAATTTGTAGTCTTAGTTATACGTTACGGTGTATATCAACTTCTAATGGCAGTGATAGAAAGATGTGACCAACGAGAGCTGGGCTTCGAGAGAGATCGATTAGATCACATGTTGGTAAATGGTTTCTCATGGTCAGTCTCTTCTGTAGCGTCCTGATGAATGCTCATTAATCCAGGTAAGGGAATCCCAAAAACGCGTGAATTGGTTCAATTGGCTCAGTATTCGATTCAGAAACGTTCGTCACTCAAACAGGTGACATTTTCAGTCTGAGCTGACGGCAGCATCCCCCAACAAATATATATGAAACAGTATTATTTTTTCAATCTATAAATTATTCAACAATCCGTGATGTCAGTATCATGTTAGTATAGCAGCAGCGGTAATAACTCAAATGTGAGTGTGACATATGCAAAGTGCTGGTCCTGATTGAGTTGATCCAATTGACTAGTCAATGTTGTTGGTTGAGGTTGTGGTGATGGGGACGGCGGGTGTCCAGCCAGTTGTTACGAATGATTTGTGAGGGCGTACAGACCAGCTCTATCCAAAACTCTTGTCCTGACTGGGATAACATCTGGATACGCCTGGTGTGATAGTGATGTTGGGGGAGGGTATATGTTTAGGTAAAAGCTTGTTTCATTGGTTCACACAATCATCAGCTGCCAAATCTAGTCTTATTTGCTCTCTACTCCATTGTTGGTTTCCTTGAAGGACATTTTG
>OMLC01043316.1:0-14145 GCA_900302585.1 Regalecus glesne
GTCATAATTGGCTAAGCCTCACATGGGTATAAGGGTTAGGTTGGATAAAGTATTCTGGGTTCACTAGTGTCCCCCTCTGGGTCATCCAGGCCTCTTGGTTAAGTGAAGGGAAAGTACTCTGCTTCATTCTCCTCTGACGGCCAAGCACTGTGCTTTCCCCACCAGACCATGATGTGTGGACTAGTGAGGGCTAGTGGTCATGTGACTTGGAGGAGACACATGCTACCACTTCCTCCTTCCTGTTGATGTTCTAGAGGAGCATCAGAGAGACTGACCCAGCAGTAGGACACTCAGTAATTCAGGTGGAGAAAAAAGGGGATAAAATTGAAATAGAAAATTAAAAAATTCTAATAGTAACAGACTTCCGTACCTGTGTGAGTGGAACTGTAGGTAGTCCTGCAGTTCATACCGTACATGTCTCCGTTTAGTTTATCTTCGGGCAAGTAGTGCAGATCTGGCCTGTTTACTGAGCTGTCACGTCTGTGTATGTGTCTTTGTCTTTGCCAGACATCCTATCTGCACTGAAATGTGTTTGTGTACGTTTATATCTTGACACCAGGGGTTACATCAACATCATAGTTAGGATGAAGCATCAAAAGATTTAAACACTGTCACACTGTTTGTAATGTTTGCCAGAGAGTCTACCTGCCACAGAGCACTTGAATGCTTGTTTGCAGGATGCATTGATGGTATACAAGCAAGTAAGTTGAGGATCAGTCATGAGAGCTGTAAATCCTTACATAACTTTGAAAAGTTCTTTTGGCTTGCATTTTGATTTAATTCTCAGACTATGGTAGCTCAGCGGTGGAGCGCATGCTTCAGGAACTGATGAGCCAGATGTTGTGGGTTCATTCCAACTGAGGGGTGTCAGGAAGGCCATTCAGTCTTAATCCCCTACACTCCAGTTGGTATCCACCCCCACAATGTGGGGACTAATCGTGAAACGCAAAAATTGACCTCTTATTTGGATTTGATTTAAGAGCCATTTTAGTTTTAACAAATTCAAACGACCATATATAGACACATGCATACATTTGTTGCATATGTATACACACCTTAATAAATTATATAATTTATACTTCCAATAAATCAAGGAACATTGTTAAAATGGACAATGATGATACAAATGTTGATGTAGTGCAATGCTTGAGGAACAAGCCTCAAATTATATGAGGTGAATATGCGATGCCGAAGGCTAGACAATGGCCAACCCTCCAAAGTTAGCAGGCACCAGTATTCTAATAAAACAGACAAACCTAAAGGGGACAGATGCTGGGGTGCAGCTGGTAAAGCAGCCACAGGAGTCAGCATGGCCGACCCCGTGACAGGCAGCAGGCTGGGCATCAGGCTGCAACAGCTGAGGTGTCCTATCACTCATCACCTGCAGCTGTTTAGCATCACTTTCTGTTATTCACACTGACACACAGTTCACCACATACAAAAACTATGACACAAGACATGTGTGCACGGGGGGCAGGGGGTCATCTTGACTACTCAGCCTTTCAGCTGTCTATAGTCTTTGAATGTACATGCATTGTCACAAAGTTATGAATCAAGAGACCCGACACAAAAATAAAAGAAGTGTCTTTATGCAAGACCAATAATGAAAGACCCATTTTTACATGACATGATTAGGTCCCACATTGTGCGGGTGGACGCGGACCTAGATGGCGCTCGGGGGATTAAGATTATGTGTCCTTGAACAAGATGTTGAATCCCTAACTACTATAGACAACAGATGAAAATTAGCCCAGTGGCTAAAGCTGGCATATTTACATTCTAAATGTTCATTAATATGCACTGTGCACTGGGGCCGCGGGTAGCTCACTGGTACAGTGTGCAATTCAGGAACTGATGAGCCAGAGTCTGCGGGTTCAAAGCCACCACAGGGCATCCGGAAGGGCATCTAGCCTTAATCCCTCATGTTCTCTCTCTAAGTCTGTGTTTACCTCCACAACATGGAGACGAATCATGACACATCAAAAAGACCTCTCTCTCCTATAAAAGGATTCCATCATCATCATCATCATCTTCATCATCATCATCAGTGGTCACTCAGGATTGAGTATGACTGTCCTCCTTCGAGGTCCTTGTGGTTATTCTTGCAGGAGGATGCCTCCACATGTTAACTTTTACATGGAGAGGCTGATGTATCTACAGCAATCACACAGTCCTTCACAGCAGAGGGCCAGAGTCCAATGACCACCCTACCTCCTGAGCCATACCACCCTGTAGTTCTCTTGCAGTTTCGGTGAAATGAAAGCAAACTGAACAAGCTGCTCAACATAACATGATCCACCAACATGGGGACATTGAAAATTCATTGACTCATGCACTGACAGAGAGACAGCCCCTACCAGCAATAAGGGTTTCCTACTTTCAAGAGGACTGCGGCTAAGTTTCAGGTCATTAAAATGCTCCATGTCAAATTCTGTCCTTGATCGTCAAGAGAAAGTCAGTTTTCCGGCAATTTTCCTTTAAATAATTCAACCCCAGACATTACAAATCAGAGAGATCACAAGAAAGCCCACTATCAAAGAGCAACAGTCTCCATCACAGATAAATTTGCTCTTCTGCAAGTGAACCTGCAGCAATTATTAGTAAGATGGACCCATAGTCTTTGGCTTCATGTCATTATCTGTGTATTAAAAAGGCTAATAATGTGCCTCCATGGGAGAAAAAAAAGAGACTTGTACCCATGCCTCTCCTCTTATTTCTCTCTATAAGTTGTTTTAAATATATCATTTCAGAAATGTCAGTCAAGACACAGAGAGTGGCAGGCTTTATTCCCACTTCCACTGATCTGCATCTCAAAGACTGATCTCTCAGAGAGAGCCAATTTATTTCCTGCAAATAGCTTAGACCGAAGCACAATAAACAACAAACCTAATCACCCAGGATTATGACGCCTTCTTTTTTCCTGACTGTGCAATACTTTGAGAGCCTCCCTAACAAGGGTGTGCTGCTCTGATGACGGGGGCAAACATTTGGCCCCCTGCTTCAGTCAGTTTGCAGCAAGAAGAGGCAGTACCATGCAAGTTGGCCTGCTGATGTGCTTTCATGAGGCACTGAGGAGAGGAGAGCTCTGCAGACGCTGTCCATTCCAGTTATTTTTCGTCTTCGTGTCAGTCTGATATGCAACAGAGGGCATGCAACTCAATCTTTTCTCCAACGAGCGCCAATAAAAAGCAATTGGCTGAAACACAGTTGGCACCATACTCCATTTTTAAATGCTTGTTCATCGACTTCTTGACTCGTATGATTAACTCTGAAACCAGAAAAATAACCTGTTGTCTTTATGGACAACTTCCAACCAGTTGCATTATCTCAAGACAGGACCTTCTGATATGATGTTCTGCAATGACAAACCTGGAATTCTCTCTCTGTTACCAATTGTAAATTGATCCCTTGTTGTGGCTGGGAGCGAATTCCTTTCCTTGATGTGTCTGGGTAGCAACTGGGCCTCCTATGTGCCAGTTGCTTGCCAACAGGAGTATCTCACAGGTCATTACCATAGCAGTGATTAATTACAGCTTCAGAAATGATGGAATGTTACATAGAAGACTGTAGAAAGTTACCGGGTCTGAGCTAAATGATAATGCCAGCCCTAGTCTGTCATTATCTGTCACAGGTAACAATGGTGAAATAACAATGTTTCCATTCTGTGTTGCAAAGCTTAGAGTTCTCAACGCCTGTACAATAGCTAAGCTGTCAGATGCTGACATTTGGCTTCACGACGAGATGTCCATTTTTACACATAACAGTTAGTCCCTGTGTTATGGGGGTGGACATGGACTTTGGTGGAACATGGGGGATTAAACCCGGATGCCCTTCCTGATCCTGATATCCTGCAGAGGGTTTGAACCCACAACATCTGGGTTGTCAGTTCCTGAAGCACGTACTCTTACCAACTACCATGGCAACAAAACATTTGCTCGCACCATCAAGCATGCTGTAGTTTTTCCATTGAATCTGTATCATGTTTATTTGATTGAAGATTTTCAGTACCAGGCCACTGATTCCCTCATGTAAAGCCTCTTATGCTGACCAAAGAACTTATCTAAGATTGGATCATAATCACTGGAGTGAGAAATTCTGCTGCAAGATCAGTGGGTAGAGGCAGCATCTACTGCCGGTTTACAGGCCTTTATGCACTGATTCACTGTTCTAGACATTCTGACTGACCTATATGCATGGCTGATATTGAAGAGGATGTGGCAGAACTTCCCCCTGGCTTTTAAAAATTGCATTATCTGGGATAGGATCAAAGGCTCTGGAAATAAAAAAAGGGCCATAAAGGTAACATGAGTCCCGCAAAAATGCATTCATCGCTCTGTTTAGCAGCCATACATACATGATTGATGGGAAGGAAACAAGGGAAAGAAACATCGTAAACAGGTCACATCCCCTTTCATTTCCTAATCATATGCTTCCTGTGGGCCTCACATCTACGTATGCACATGGTACATTGTCTTATATATCTAAATATATAATCCCAAATCATCCATCATAATGAATTATTAGGAGATATAAATACTTGGCTGGTGGAAGACAGAAGTGATTAAGTGGGAAGGAGCATTGAGAAATAGCTTTAGGTGGTATTAGTAACGACAACTGTGACTCCGTGGCTGCTCTTCACTGTCAGGCTACAGACGCCACAAGCACTACAAGCTGAAATAAACCCTGAATTTATGACTGGCATGTTAAAAGGACAAAATATTTATCATGCACCAGGAGTGTCTGAATGGGCCAGTCAAATAAATTAACAGACAAATAGAAATAGTGACAATAGGCTTACATCTACCTGTATTAAATGAAGCAGCTTTTGAATAAATGCATGTTTGCGATCACAAGGCAACCTTGCACCATTTGCTTGACAACCGCTGGCATAATGTCACTTGATACCTGCTTTCCCATTCACCATAATGAACACTTATAATGTGCTGAATTGCCATTAGCTAAAAACATTTTCAAATACTCATGGCTGTCTGCTTGAAAGCAAGTTAACTCTAGTAACAGGTAGACTTTGCACTGCTGCTGAAGTTGTAGATGGCATCCTACACAATGAGCACATCTTTACACTATTAATGCCAATGGCAGGAGGGAAGCCGCTTAAACACTGATTTTACTGCGGAGGATACTGTTAACAACGCATGTGGACATCTAGTTTTGGGTATGGTCACACTGGCTCTTGAAGTTTAGCTTGCAAATAGCAAGCCAATAATTAGAGAATCCAAACACAGCTCTCCTTTCCATTAACAACGCAAATGTGATACACATTGAATTGTAAAATATATGCAATGTATTGCAACCCGCAGTAGCCAACTGTCCATTCTTGTAATCCATTCAAATTATAATTTTTAGAGACAGTGCATATTAATCAACATTTAGAATGTAATTATCCCAGATTTAGCCACCAGGTTAATTGGATCTGTTGTCGTAAGCAGTTAGGGCTTCAGTGTCTTGCTCAAAGACACTTTGACAGGCCTTCTGAAGGAACCGGGGATTGAACCACCAATCTTCCGATTACTAGGTAACTGCCTTACTTCCCGAGCTATGCCCCCCCCCAAACACATGCAAACTAAGACAAAAACCAGGTCAACAGTGTCTGACCATGAGCAGCCATACTGAATTTAAACACAAGCCATAATTTGACCCAGGTCAGCATTTTCTTTAAGTTTTCACCCCGCGTGTCCACTTGTTGCTTTGAAGTCTGCAATGTCATTTCAGAGAATATTTTTTTGAATTGAGAACATTTAGAAAAAAGACAGCCAACATCAATTCAAACATGAGGTCTCAATGTTGTAGAGAAGCAGAGCGCTGATGGCTCATGGTGTAATTACTCCATTTGTCTGTGGGTTGAATAGATTGATGCCGTTTGAGTATTTAATCTACTGGTGTAACCAACGATTAGCCTCCTGCTCTCGGGTCATTTCTGAACTAGAGGGTTGGCGGTTAGATCCTCGGCTCCACCGTGCTAAATATGTCAATGTTCCTGGGCGAGACACTGAACCTCTAACTGCCCATGATGAGCCGCTTGTTAGCTTGCAGGGCTGACACCGCCGCTGGTCTATGAGGCTGTGCGTGTGTATGTGAGGCATTCATTGGAAAGCGCTTTGGAGGAAGTGCTATGCAAATGCAGCCCATTTATCATTTCCATTGTTCTGTACTACTCAAATATTTTTCTATGCATGTGCTGTTAAAACAAAAGAGAGGATGGACTTTGATCCTTGGTACATGGCTATTGAACAAAAAAGTGGAGCTAGTATCGCCACAGGTGTTTTGTCAATACAAAAAAATCTATATATGAATCCTTGGTCATTATGATCCTTAGAGTTATGATGTTGTGAATCAAGAATCTAATTTCATCGTACTCTACTTACTATGAGCCAGTCAATACAAAACGCCTCATCAAAAGAAAAGTTTATGAGCCTGTGTTTACCGTGTCAGTTACACATAACTGTGATTTAATTGTGAACGTATTATCAGATCTCAAACAATGGAGGCTGTCCAGAATCAATTATTCTTTCTGTGTTTACCTGATAATGTGCAGCATCGACCTGGACTCGGCTGCCCCTGTCATCTCATGTCAAACAAAGATATTGCCCTTTATGTGCATCTGAAGAGTGACTCAGAAACTATAACTAGTCAATGGATCATGAAGCTTTCTTCAGGTTTCAAAAATGGTGATGATTAAATGGATTCCCTTATCAGTCTGACAAGGGGAAATTTTAATTTCTCTGCATTTTAACCCATCCTATTGTATAAGAGCAGTGAGCTGCCATCATATGGTGCTCGGGGAGCAGTTAAGGGTTCAGTGTCTTGCTGAAGGACACTTCCACACACTTTCTGCAGGACAGGGTATCAAACACATAACCTTCCGATTGCCAGATAACCACTCTACCCACTGAGTTATGCCACCCGTATGACCTGTCATGTATGAAATGAGACATTTGTCCATCTGCATTCTCACTCTTTGTAATTGGAGGTGTACAATTCAAAAAATAATGTAAATAAATGTGATCACACTGGGGAAGTTTCTGGTGCTTAGAAGCATATAGAGAGAAGACAGTTGGGCTGGTTCACCTTAGTGAGCAGTACGCTCACTTACCCATCAACATACAATAGCACAGTTGGTAGGCAACAGACAGACGGACAGACAGACAGACAGACAGACAGACACACACACACACACATTTAGAAATGTGTTTACAGAGCAAGCAGGCCAACCTAGCAAGGACATTAAAACATATAAGGTATGAAATCACTTTTCAAAGCAACAATAAAACAAACTCAAATTACACAAACCGGTGGTCTACGAGCCCTTTTCGACGGTGTACCGTGGAAAATAACGGGGACCAAAACAACCCTCTTGAACGGGAGAGCTGACAGGTGGCATTTACAGTGGTGCGCACACACACCTGTTGGCTGTAGCAAAACCCGCGTCTTTTAACGCGCCAAAGGAAACCGCCAGCGGGTTTTATGAGTCTGCGTTTCCAACGTAAAGACAAAAAGAAGAAAACAAGACGCATTATGGGAACGATGTTAAACTCACTCACCCTCGCAGCCCTGGAGGAGTACGGATCCTCGAACAGAGCCCATATCTTCGGCTGCCAAACTTCACAGCAGCCTCTCGACCTGTCGGGGCAGTCCTCGATGCCGAACCGCCTCGGTATCTCCCTCTCGTCGTCGGTGTCGTCTGGATCCGGGGGTTCAAAGGTGTCCAGGGCCTCCTCCGCGTCTCTGTGCTGTCTGTAAGTCATCCAGCAACATGGCTCCACGTCAGTTTCGTCGATCCCCCAAAACGCCAGCTCCTCCTCGAAGAGGGGTCCGCAGACATCGGCGGGGCAGTGCAGCTTCCCGGTCCTGTAATAGTTCAGCACGTAGGCAAAGATGCCCGGGTGTCTGTCGAAGAAGAACTCGTTTGTGCCGGCGGGCACCGAGTCCGAGTGGGAGGCGACCTGAACGTCGGGGTCGGCCAGCCACGCCAGGCGTGTACCCGGCAGGGTCCTCAGGGTGCTCTTGTAGGTCTCGTGTCTTGTGCCGCCGACATTGATGATGATCTTGTCCGAGTCTTCCCCTCTGGCCATCTCCTCTTTCAGACATGATTTAGACGGAGGTTTGTTCCCTGACTTGCGCCCTCGGTAAGACGAAACACACACCGAGCTTATCATTTAGATTTAGATGGAGCCTCTTGAATATCCCCCTGCGTATGTTTTTATTTTTATTTTTACAAACCGTCGTCCCCCTCCGATAGATTTATGAACAAATGGAATGTGTGTGCCCTGATTCTAGACCCCCAGTCCTTGTAGCAACATGTGTGTTGCTCATCTGTCCCAGTAATGATCCAGAGACATGTTATCAAGACTAGTCTGAGAACGAAAACCACCTGTTACGATACAACTCCAGCATGGGCAGTCCCAGTGCTGTGGTGATTTGCAAAAATAATTAAATGACCATGAAAATATTTTCTAACCAAAAGACAGCCTGTGCAATGCCTGGGCTCTTATAGGCTGGTTACGGAGAGTAGTTAAAACCCGTGACTCACATGGATTGTCTCATAGGTTGCAGGCTATTTGACGAACGCTCAATTCCCGCTCTTGCAGATGAAAACAAGCTCGCCCACACAAATGTACAATTTCTGAAATACCCTTTGACCTTTGGATTAAGCCATTGACATCACTCCTCACCTTTTATCAAACCTATTCAAAAATGAAAAACGTCCAAAATCCAGGCAAAATAAAATAAATAAACATCAACCTCTTGATAACTTTCCCCTCAACACTATACTACAGCAATGATCCGATGATCAGTTAGTTGTTCGTGTTGAATGACGCGGTGAAATAGTCCATCATGCCTTACTGTCAGTAGCTGGAGGAAGATGTGAGGCTGTTTTCCACCGGAGGATCTGTTGCTCCACAAGTAACCTCCTCCCTCATCACCCGGCTGGATACACGGCGCAGCAACAGCCTGGGTACTTTAACTCTTTGTTTGCTGCCTCACACTATATAGGCTGTTTTTGAACCACTCCCTGTAATTAGATGGAGGATAGTTGTGCAAATGAGACGCTTGCACCTTGTCCCTTCCCTCTCCTCCTACAGAAATCATCAATCCAAAATCTAGCATTGAGTCTTGGGTTTGTCATGCTGATCCCCGGCATCTTTTCCACATAATATGTGCGACACATGCAAATAGTGGCTCATGTACGTTAACAAAGAAATAGATGTGTGTGTGTGTGTGTGTGTGTGTGTGAGGGGGGGTAAGGAAATCACCTATACATCCAAATATTCAGGATTGAAGGATATCCAGGAAAATATGATTATCATTTTGTACGATATTGACATATGTATCACAGTATCTGCTGCCATGTGCCAAAACAGTTTGGCACTGTAAAGTAGACTAAATGTAAATGGAATTATGTTCATGTTGTGTTGCTCTAGTCTGTTGAGCACTCAAAGTGATTTGCATTGTATGCCTCACATCTACCAAGAGTCTAGGATTGAGGCCTTATGACCTTTCCCTGACCATCACTGGTGAGATCGAACCCACAGCACCCAACCTCGAGGCACGCGTTCTCTAAACAGTAACTGATTTTAGGGAAATATATACCTTATTAGAGCTAATTTTAATACATTGTGGGTTATGGATTCTTGTTTTATTTGAACAGCAAAACCATGCATTACAGTATGAGTCTCAGGATTTCACCTGATTCACCACGCCGTCACGTTTAGTTGGATGACGTCATGGGGGAGGGGTCAGACGCGGAAGTGCCACAGACCAGTCTTAACACTGCTCTAAAAATACTATTTCAAGAGCAGTATTGAATAAAACGACGAGACTGGGCTAACTTAATTTCAAACAATTTTAATTTGTTTAACCGTTGCTGTATTTATGATATCAAATGAATGAAGGTCCATCTGCTGATGGACTTTCATAAGATAGCGGTAAGAAAGATAACTCAGAGAAATGTTTTTATTGTAACCACCAGGATGTTTTCCCTATGTGACAGAATGATCCTGCTCTTGAAATTGTGTTTTCATGGCAGCTTTAACACTAGAATCTCGAATTTCCGCATGTAATCAACCCTCATGATGTCACTTAACCAGATATAGCGGAGGCGAATAAAGCCAAATGAAGAAAAAACCGGTAAACAATAAATATGATCAGCTATTGAATTATTCACCGGCTCTGGTCATAACATCACTTGGCAGAAAATACATTATACTCAGAATCACCTGCACAAGTAAAGTGTCTAAAGTACCTGAGCTGTTACTTTTTTCCATACATTGTAATGGAGCCTCATGGTGCTCTGACTACACCTGAAGCATGAGTCAGCTATAACATTTTAAACCCCCTCCCTCTCTCCAGGTCGATGCAGCTAGACGACCTCGACACACATTATCCAGAAACATTAATGGTTTGGGTTCTGGCCCCTTAGGCCAGCCAGCAAGGTATTTTCTTCTATGTTGTTTTTGAAATATGATTTAAACTAAGAGCTGGATAGGCTCCAATGTTTGGAACAAAAAAACAGTAACGCTGTGGGCATAACCCAACACTGCCCCCTGGTGTATTTATAATGTAAAACACGTTAATGACAGCCATTCAGTCTCTTGTCAGCTGAAGACGTCACTGTTAAAAGAAAATATTTCTCAATGGAGAAATTTAATCCTTTTCACGAATGACTCCAGAACAGAAAACAAATTATTAAAAAAAATCAATGACATGGAAAAGGATGTGAAAGACAGTCAGTCTTAATAGCATTATTACGGTTTACTTTTCCTTGCCCCTTATTGCCGTTTCTCAATAAACTTCTGATCCAGTTGCACAGATTCCCCTCTTTTTGGGGTTTCCCTACCTGGATTATTGAGCATGCATCAAGACACTTTTCTTTGCCCTGTTTCTTATTGCAATGGTTTGTCTCCTGTATCTCTGCTGCAATCACCACCCTTAAATAAGACCATTAATTAAATGTGCGCCAACTAAATTGATTTGTGTGGAGGCTTGGATAGCAAATTAGAAGCCTTAATCATTTCTCATTGTACAAACGTGCAATGAAATTAGTTCTCTGCATTTAAAACATGCTGTTTCATGGGAGCAAAGAGCAGCTGCAGGGCTTGGGGACTAACTCCAGTTCTTTTTCCTATTGCCTTGGTCAGAAGCACAGGCAGGAGTATTAACCCGGACATGCATGTCTTTTTGATGATTCAAACCCAAGACCTTCTTGCTGTGAGGTAACAGTGCTAACCACTATGCTACCATACCACCCTGTTGTAAAGCTTAAGCTGTTAAACTCACTTACATTGCTGCTGTTGTATTGACATGTTTTAATTTGTTGGAGAAAAAGCAAATGATCGAGATAGTAAATATATATTCATAAACTGATCAGATAATTTCATCAAGCTGGTTTAACTTATATGTACTTATATATTTATACGATAGGAAGAGATGGAAACAGATGAACTGTTGTGGAGACCCCTAATAGGGGCAGGTGAAAGAAGAAGAAAAAGAAGGAGGAGGAGTTTTAACATACATTTAAAGGTAAGTAAAAGTGAAAATTGTTATCAAAAGCCTGATAGGATAGCTTAAATATATTTTGTTGAACCTGTTGACGAAATAAAACTTGGTAAACAGCACATTTTGTTTCTTCTAGTATACAAACAAAACCTGATACTGCTCAGAAATGTGCATTGGGAGCTGTGACTCAACAGACATGTTCTAGTCAGTTGAAACTTTTATTGTGACAAGCCAAGAATAAACAATGAAATGAAAGGCAGGATTAAATTGAACAGTCAAACTGCAAAAGGATTTCTGTAAACATTACATGAGGAGTTTGGTAAGAGTTGTTTTATTTAGTCTACTTCTTCAATGGTTGGACCCTTGGAACTGGCCCCCTCCTGTCTGCCACAGCTTCCCCTTGGGGCTGCCCCCTGGTACAGCTTAGACACGACTGGGTTGCACACCTTCTCTAGTTCTTTTTGCTGGTGTTCATACTCCTCTCTCTCAGCTAGCTGGTTGTTCTCCAGCCAGGAGATAGCCTGGCTACACTTTTCAGTGAGCCTCTTTTTATCACCCTCGCTAATCTTCCCTTTCATATTTTCGTCCTCCACGCAGCTCTTCATGTTGTAAGCATAGGACTCCAATGAGTTCTTGGCTGCTATTTTGTCCCTCTGTATATCATCCTCAGCCTTGTATTTTTCAGCTTCCTGTACCATTCGCTCAATCTCATCTTTGCCAAGTCGGCCCTTATCATTGGTGATGGTGATTTTGTTCTCTTTGCCGGTGCTCTTGTCAATGGCGGATACATTCAGAATTCCATTAGCATCAATGTCAAAGGTCACCTCCACTTGTGGTACGCCCCGAGGAGCTGGAGGTATACCTGTAAGATCAAACTTGCCCAGGAGGTTGTTGTCCTTAGTCATGGCCCTCTCGCCCTCATACACTTGAACCAGTACACCTGGCTGGTTGTCTGCATAGGTGGAGAAGATCTGGGTCTGCTTGGTGGGAATGGTGGTGTTGCGTTTGATCAGAGCCGTCATAACTCCACCTGCAGTTTCGATCCCCAGGGACAGGGGAGCAACATCCAGAAGCAGCAGATCCTGAACATTTTCTGAGGTGTCACCCATTAGGATGGCCGCCTGGACTGCGGCACCGTAGGCCACCGCCTCATCAGGATTGATGCTCTTGTTCAGTTCCCAGCCATTGAAAAAGTCCTGCAGGAGCTTCTGGATTTTGGGGATTCGTGTGGAGCCACCGACCAGGACAATGTCATGGATTTGGCTCTTGTCCATCTTGGCGTCACACAGGGCCTTCTCCACGGGCTCTAATGTTCCCCTAAACAGCTCAGAGTTGAGCTCCTCAAAGCGTGCCCTTGTGATCGAGGTGTAGAAGTCAATCCCCTCAAACAGAGAGTCGATCTCAATGCTGGCCTGGGAACTGGAAGACAGAGTTCGCTTGGCTCTCTCACAAGCTGTGCGCAACCTCCTCACAGCTCTCTTGTTCTGGCTGATGTCCTTCTTGTGGTTCCTTTTGAATTCTTCCACAAAGTGCTTGACCATGCGGTTGTCAAAGTCCTCGCCGCCGAGGTGGGTGTCTCCAGCTGTGGATTTTACCTCAAAGATACCGTCCTCAATGGTCAAGATGGACACATCAAATGTACCCCCACCAAGATCAAAGATCAGGACGTTTCTCTCTCCTCTCTTGCCTTTATCCAGGCCGTAGGCGATGGCTGCTGCCGTGGGTTCATTTATGATCCTCAGTACGTTGAGTCCAGAAATCACTCCAGCGTCCTTGGTTGCTTGCCTTTGAGAGTCATTGAAATAAGCTGGAACCGTGATAACGGCATTCGACACCCTCTGACCCAGGTAAGCCTCAGCTATTTCCTTCATCTTCACCAGGACCATGGAAGAGATTTCCTCAGGGTAGAAAGCCTTGTTCTCTCCCTTGTACTCCACTTGGACCTTGGGCTTTCCGTGATCATTTACAACCTTGAAAGGCCAGAGCTTCATATCGGACTGAACAACCGCGTCGTCAAACTTGCGGCCGATGAGACGCTTGGCATCAAAGACGGTGTTTGTGGGGTTCATTGCAACCTGATTCTTGGCAGCATCTCCAATGAGCCTCTCCGTGTCGGTAAAGGCTACATAGCTGGGAGTGGTCCTGTTTCCCTGGTCGTTGGCAATTATTTCCACTTTGCCATGCTGGAATACACCCACACAGGAGTAGGTGGTGCCAAGATCAATGCCAATGGACACTCCCTTAGCTGAAGACATCTCGGTGATGGCTTAAGTGTTCCTGGAAAGATAAGGAATGCATGTACGCTTTTACTTTTTCACATTACATTTCAAATCTATCACCACTGTGGTAGATAATATGCAATTATTGATGATCATAATCTTGATTCAAAACCTGATCATGTCTCTGGAGCTACCAACAACTAACCATACTTCTATCCCCATGCATTCATTCTTATATGCTGGTTACGGTGTAGAGTCGGATAATCAAAGTAAGAAGTTCTCATGGGTATATGGAAGAGGAAGTGTGTTAAGTGGGAGCACGTGTAAGATCTGAACAATAAGTAGAATAAATTGTATATTATGCAGCATTTGTTTATCATATATTTATATGTATACCTATATATGTATGTAT
>OMLC01043317.1:0-11876 GCA_900302585.1 Regalecus glesne
AGAGGACAAAATCTAACACTGAGCACATATGCCTTTTTAACATGAAGTGTGTGTGTGTGTGTGTGTGTGTGTGTGTGTGTGTGTGTGTGTGTGTGTGTGTGTGTGTGTGTGTGTGTGTGTGTGAGAGAGAGAGAGAGAGAGAGAGAGTGTGTGTTTGTGTGTGTGTGTGTTTGTGTGTGTTTGTATGTGTTTGTGTGTGTGTAAGCGCTCGAGTGTGTACTTATTGTCCACGAGCAAGGCAGCGCTGCCATTTTGGACACCCTGTTTCTATTCACTCCCTTGTCGCTCACATTAAAAAGCGACATGTGGTGGATGAGGAAGTGTCCAGTGTGATGTGGAGCACACAGCTGACAGCTACGTGTCTGTTTACCTGACGGTTTCGGTGTGGACAGAAGAGCGCCCAATGCGACGCGATAGATGCTTGTTGTTCGGACATGGTATAACCTCTAACCTCTATCGTGGCAGTGCGATGGAGAAATCTTAAAGTATGGGAAGTCGTCTGCACAGTCGATCCGAGGTGCTAGAGGTTCTGTTGTTTTTATGTAACGGACGAGTTAGAGGCTTATCATCAGTTAACCCATAGGACTCCATTGTAAAACTGGCAGTGGTCTCAAAATGAAGCTGATGAATAAAATGATCATAAACAATGTGTATAATGGCAAAAAAAACTACAAATTATACCCAGCTTGTAGGAATACAGAAGTCTCCTTTGAAAACAAAGAACAAAACCCCGTAAAGGGACATAATGGAACCTTCACAAAGGAGGAATCGTAGCATGGTAAGAATATCCATAAAATCAACATAATACTACAAAATTAATACAAGGAGAGTCATAAATTAACACCCTATCCCAACTTCATCTCCATATCCATCTCCACCACGTGGGGACAAATACGTAAAAGGTACCTCTCAAAATTAACACATTATAGAGACCGTAGTCCCGTCTCTGGATGTGATTCGTTGGTTCTCACATTCTAAATAATCCTGTCATGTTTACGTGTCACAAATTGTCCCCACGTTGTGGGGTTGGACACGGACATAGTTGGAGCTGGGGGGATTACTAAGTCCTTCCTGACGCCCCGTGGTTTGTTCAAACTAAAAGCATTTGGCTCGTCAGTTCCCGAGACTCACACTCTACATCCGAACTACCAAGGCCGCTAGATTCTGATTGCTCATGTCTTCTGATCGCGTAGTCCTTGTAGTCCTTTAGCGCCTCTCAGTGGTAATAAATTGTTACTGCACTATGTCCGAATAGAAGTCTGTGTGTTTGGGGGGGTGACGGAGAAGAACTCGCAAACCGAGACCTCAAAGATGGAACAGGTGGAGGATGATGGCTGACTTTAGGGAAGCATCACAGCAGCTGGGAAGACAGATGAAGGCTGCAGCAGAAATGGGCCGCCTGTCATCTTGGACTCCATGCCACTGGATCCTGTTCCAGATCTGTCAAAGACCATGTGGTGGCTGTGTGTGGACTAGTTTCCCCCACGTTAAACAAGGTCACACGCAGGTCTCCTCCATAAAGGCATTTTAGGACCAAGAAGGAGGAGCTATGCTCGCCCTAGAACAACAACCAATGATGATAATGATGATGCTTATGACTCACACCAAACTTGAAAGCAGTTTTTTTTTTTTTGCTAAAAAATACCCCTTTGGGACTTAGCTTGTGATCCTGTGGCTGCTGCACAGCCCTTCAAATAAACAGAAAGTTAAAATTCCCATAATCAACCAGATGGTGCACACTGTCAATTTGACATGAATTATCATAATTATTTATTTGGGCTACCGTCTCTTTGTGTGAATTTACATATGTATTTTGAATTAATTAATTATTTTATTAATCAGATACCAAAATGTATATGATTCATTTTATCTTCAGTATCATATCCCCCCCTCAAAAAACCAATAAACTATTTGTGGGGCACATCACATAAAAGTTGATACCTAAATACCCAAAGGGGCAGCAGGGTAGCAGAATGAGTAGGGGAAAGTGAGAGATCACGAACCATCATAGTTATTTATCAGGGATCCCATCTGTTGCCATGAATTTAAATAGTTATTCAAAGAAATGTTTTTTTTCTATTTCAAAATTTCAAAAGAAATTGGATGTGGTGAGGTAGCATGAGTGTGATTTTTCTTTATGTCTGTATGATGTTTTGTTTGTCTGCGTATAAGTGTCTGCGCGTGTGTTTGTGTCGGTGTTAATTTTTTCTGCGAATGGAGAATATGATTTTTTCCATTTAAGTGAACACTAGATGGTGCAAAGAGACTAAGAGAATGACACTGGGAGCTATGCCACATTAAGCAGGCTTGCATAATTCACTGCTCTGTGATATGTGATTCCTTTGTATCCTCAGTATCTTCCCTCATGAAAGAATAATCTACCTGTGGTGCAAATAGTACAAATGTATGTATACGCGCCCAAAGGGTCAGCAGGGTACTAGCTGATCAACTTAAGTGTCCTCAAGCAAGACACTTACTCTAAGAAGAGCTGCAGGAAACTTTTCCCTAATCACACCAGTGATCTGACCTTCCCAGATTGGGGATCAGCAAAAAGTAAACTTCTGTAAAAACACCATCAAACTGCATTATACTACACATACATTATCGTCTTCAACCATACTACGGAGAATGCGTTTGAAAGAATGACAGCACTGTTCTTGTCCTCACCACTTATCAATCAGATGACAAATAGAAGAATATGATGATGTTAATCATGATGATGGATATAGCTGATGGCCATTAGTATATACTTTCAGATGAGGCTTGCATCGATCTTTTCCCTAAATTACAAATGTGAAAAACAGTCATCTGTCTTTTACTGATACATTTTGCCATGAAAAGGTATCAAATCAAGTTTGCTATTTCAATGTAAAAATGCTGAATAGTTAGATGATTGAGCGGAACAGGCCTCGGGTTGCAGTGATTTGTCATCAAGTTATGATGGCGTCACGACAAACGTGTATCTATTAATGAACCTTTAGCTTCTCCTATCTTCTCATGAGTAAAAGAGAGTTGGAGACTATCAATGTCAGACTGTGTGAGGGATGACTGCACACCCCATGTTAATATAATTAGATATTATATTTACAAGGCTTCACCAAGTGGTGTGTCCACAGGCATGTGCATGATGTGGCAGAGGGATGGCAAAGAGACATTTAAGGGTGGCAGTGACATGGTATTGTTATGGATCACTAGCTCGGCGTGATCTGGTGAACAAGCTGCGCTATATCTAAACCAAGTTTTATTTTCATATAAATTCCTAAGAATGCCCAATCCCTGCACACACAAAAATTGACAGGATCTGTATTTTTCAAGTCTTATCGCTGATTATGAGTCAATAAGTTGGTCTACATACTAGTTGCATCAGAATGTCAGTCAATGACACATATTACATTGACTCAACGTAGGTGCCAATCTTCCTCAGGAAGTCAAAATCATGTATTGAACTGATGAGAATCTTTTAAACATTAACAGGATTAGGTCTGGAGGTAAAATCCCCTCCACAGCCGTCATTAAGCTAGAGCACGCTGATGACATTACCTTGGTGTACCTCATAGATGAGGAACTACAGTGCATACTGGATGCCTTTGCAAAGGCATACAAGTAACTTGGCCTGTCCATTAATAGAAAAAGGCCCATATCCTCTGCCAAACCAACCCTACAGAATTCTTTCTGCTCAGAATCAGTTTCAGTGTCACTGATCATGCAGGTTTTCACATACATGGAATTTGACTTCAATTTAATACAAGGATTGACTATATACAGATGAAAATTAGAGGTAAGAAAGCACAAGAGAGAGAACACATCAGAGATATTGAAATAAATGTTATCAGGTTACTTACATACATGCCTGAGGTAGATGGACAGGACAAAGCTTACCAGTATTCACACAATGTACAGTACAGTATATATAAACTACATATTTTATATCTAGTTTTTTGGTGTAAAGTGCTCTGTAGCGCCTACCAGAGGGAAGGAGCTAGAACAGGTTGTGAGCAGCGTTGCCCGCCCATTTCCTGACTATAGTGTCTTGAATGGAAGGCAGGATGGTACCAATGATTTTCACTCCAGACTTAATTGTCTGTTAATGTCTGTCCCTAACCTGTTCGGTGGATAGGGACAGAGGATAGATTGGATTGTGGCAGTGTTGAACTGAATCAGCAGTTACCGAGGCTGCTCCTTCACACATCTTTGTAAATAATACCAGACTCCAAAATTTGGAGCATTTCCCATACCTTGGCAGCCTTCTCTCCTCCAAAGCCTACCTAGACAATGGAGTACGCCATCATTTATCTCAGTTGTGCCAGCCAGGCCTTTCAAGATGGAGTTAAAGGTGTTTTTCAAACTATGACCTTCAGGTCATGACAAAAAAAATTGCGTACAAACTGGCAGTGCTGCCCACCTACTGTATGGGTCAGAGACCTGGACCATATATAGCAGGCACCTGAAGGGACTTGAAGCATGCCAACAGCGATGCCCCAGAAAGCTCCATAAAATATGCTGGTAGAATAAGCGCACCAACCTCAGTGTCTTCGAGGAGACCAAATATAGATACCTACCGTAACTGTCGCCATAGAACAATGTCATTTGAGATAGACTGGCCATGTCCTCCGCATGTCTGACCCTCACCTCCTGAAAAAAATCCTTTACTCCCAGCTCATGACAGGACACTGCCCCCCAGGAGGACAAAAGAGGTGATATCGAAAATAACATCAAGATCCACATCCAATGATTTGGCGGTGACCTTAATACCTGGGAACAAGCAGGAAAAACAACTTGAAATCTTGAACACTGGCTATTTGTGAAGTTGCTTGATGCTACAACCATGACCTCCACTGTGCTGCTGTAAACAAGGGTGTTCTATCTCTTCAAGGTCTCAATATAAAAGGCAGCTTCTGTTGCTTGAGATTTATAATAAGGGATGGCTAAAGGACCTCTGCCTTTGGACCTGAGAGTTCTTACTGGTTTGTATATAATTTTATGTATATAATGTCTTTTTTTTTAAGCCCATTTAAAGTTTCGTATACAAGCAACAGAAGTTTGAATTTGATTCTGGTTTTGATTGGGAGTCAATGGAGAGATCTAAGAACAGATGTAATGTGTTCCAACTTTTTGGTCTGGTGAGAACATAGGCCGCTGCATTTTGAACGTATTACAGTTGCCACAAAACTGATTTACGGAGACCAATGATTGTACACCAAAATGGGTGACTAGCAGGGATATAAGAACAATCAGGGTAGCTAGTATATTTTATGTTTTTATATTGTTCCTTTAGTTTATAGCAGGCAGAGACTGACACAGCAGTGTGTTAAACATACAATAATATCTGCTATGATGTTTCAGTGTGCTGACATTGTCACATTACTATTATGTAATTCTATACCAAAGGTCTAATCAAAGCTTTCAGGAAGATATGTTCCACCTGGCTAATATTTTTTTATATTATATGTGATGTAAGAGATGTAAGAGAAATACATGACTTACATACTGACTCCCACTGGTTGTCACAGTCCCAAGATATATAGTCAGTCTAGTATAAGACTTCAAAACTAATTTATTTTGAAAAGCCAGTGACTTTTGCATTAGATTATGGAAAACAATCCTCCCTGAAATGAGCATTGTAGATACAAAGTTACCCCAGATCTGTAGACATGTGAGCCTGATGTCTGTAAATAAATTCCAACCATTTCAGCAGCATAGTGGGATGTTTTGGTAGATAGTGGAAGGAAGCTCCAGGGTCTGGTTTATATCACAAAAAACACATTCTACCATGTTCACTGTCAAAACTTTCCTGATGCTAATGCAAAATCACTCTGACAAGTCCGCTGTGTGCACGTTTCAGGTGTCTCTGCCCGCCCTTCATTTGCATTTTAGACAGCGATTGACCTTCAGATTTTCAACGTAGCAAAGCTCGTTCATCTGGGGGATATGTTTAAATCTTTGATTTTAATAATGTGTAAAGACAGCTCCTCCTCCAGTAGAGGAATGTTAAAACACCACTTTAGCACGGAACTTTGCATGAATACAAATCAATATAGTCAAGGCTAGACATTTTAGGGGACGCTCTAATGCATCTGGGGTTTGCAAAAATGCATAAAAATGTCAATATTTTATGCTGTTGTCTTGGTTGTTGTTTTGAACCATAATACTCCACCACTGATAAATAATGAACACCCCTGGATGTGCAAAGTTGACAACACTACCGTATTTGATGATTTTGGACTGAGAGTATGTTGGAATATCCTCTAATGCTGAGCTCAAAGACATCGGAAGTCAGCCCTCATATGATGGTATGGGAGTTGCACCCCAATACCAATATGTCACCAGTCTAGCTGCTTCAACGGCTAGAGGATGGGGGTCCATGTTACTCTTTGTGAGCTTTCTAATCTGTATGTAAATTCTGCAGCCTGTCCACAAATGACAGGTTGAAGAATGAATTCTAGCCAGTGGAAGTAAGAAGCTCATTGTATGCTAAAAAAAAGGCCCAGAAATCATAGGCAGCAGCTGACCTATTACCTATGAGAGACTGCTATAAAATTATAGCCACAAAGTATTGTGGGAATTTTTTGTAGTGGGGAAGACGTGTAGATACACGCCACATTGTTCACCATCTAATTAATTCTATAAAGACTTTATTTGTGTTCATGTGCATTCACGATGATAACCACACACAGTTTCATAAATATAAATCAGCCCTCCATTGGATAAATGCCTGTGGTTTTCGGGGGCTTCAGTTAAGCAGATAAAGCACAGTAAACAATTTCTGGGTTCCAGTCATGTGCATTCTGACTGATGTACTGGAGCAAATGTCCATCATAACCAGCTAATACAGTCCAAAGTGCTTCTTTCATTTCATTGAGGTCTAAGCCGGATGGACATTTACTTTGGAGATATATGTACCCTGAAAAACTAAAGGAGATGTCAGATAAGTCAGTGTCCCCATCCAGAGACCAAGGCACCAGGTTATCTTTAGGACTATGAGGTCAGGCATTAGACAGCACCCCCCACCACCACCCTCAAGTCGAATATATGGCACAGCAAGTACATGAAGGGGCATGAAGAGGAGAACCAGATATATGAGGAGGAGGACCAGACACATCAGGATGGTTCTGTCAAGATGACACCCCTCAGTTCTTGACAGTCCTCAAGCTCCTGTGACCGCAGTGGAGGAGCTCACCCAATCAACGTAACGAGCTGCACCTCCACTACAAGGGGCTGAAGGAAATGCAGAAAATATGTGGAGACCAGTTTCTGTGAAACTTGAGAGAGGACTTAAAGTAAAGAACAGAGCCCTGTCGTAACCAATACAGCAGACTCATCTATTACCCAAAAACCTGTGCCATCCCCATGATCAATCCCATACCTACATCAAGGACGAGGCTCAACCCGCTGGTTCACCAGAGTTCACCTAGCCACAAAGGTGACCAAACTACCAGAGAATATGGGGGTCAAGCTACACCTCACAGAAAGCCCGAGTCCAGCAGAGGTCAGCAGAGGTCTCTGACAAGAATAATGGATCGCTTAGATAGACTGATGGGTGAGCTGCAGCTGATTAAGGATGAAATAATATGACTGCCTGCCCATAATGAACTTCCAACTGGAATCCCTCCATGCCAGCATGCACCTCTGCCAAGTTAGAATGAGCCTGAGAAAACCTGTAGCCTACATAGGGACCATGTCTGGCATCACAGCAAACCCGAAAGTACGCAAACTGCTCAATCTCCTACTGCTCATCAACATTGACTGCTCGTCACCTTGGTGATCAGCTGGTGGCATCCAGGGAGCACTCCCCTCATCACACACAGAATGCTACTGGACAACGAATGAGTCGCCAAGCTCCCTATAGCTCACAAGCTCTACCTCCTAATAAGTCAAGTTAACAGCAGCAGTGGACGTCTGCCAGACCTCCTCTGTTCCCTGGCCCACCAGCAATTTATTACCAGACTCAACCTCCAGTTTCCCAAGCAGAACATCTGCTTGTGCAAAAGGCCACCGTTGCAGAGACTTCGTATCGTGGGCCTAAGCCTTCCATTCCTTACTTTGTGCATAAAGACCCGAGCGGATTCTCCCAATGGAAAATCCCCATTGGGAATCTTCCGTCCCTGGATGGGATGGAGTTGTTCAAATATCAGATACTAAGCGACCATTTAAGTCTGGAGGAGGCCTCCCTGTTGCCCAATACCTATCTGAACTTTGAACCTATCTGAACACTGAATTTTCAGACTGGCTGCAATATGAGTCATGGTCCCAAGACAAAGAAGGGGCAAGGAACACAGGTATCAAAGACTGGCAGAGCAACAGGCCTGTTAAGAGAAAGGAACAGAGGATGGCTTCAAGGTCTACTACCACCCTACATGGAGATGGAGATCCACCTAGTGTGTTTGCTAAAACCCCAACTACTCAACCACAGACAACCATAGTAAAGGAAAGGAACGAATTCAAATTGTACCGTCCTTACTGTTGCAATGAGGAGCACTTTCTGAGTAAATTTCCCCCATTTCCGAAGTTCACCACTGAGCAGAAAACTAGATGGATTTAGGGAAAAATAGATGCTGGAGATACAGGAAGTCCCACCAAGCAGCTCAGTGTATCTTAAAAAAGCACTGCAGCCTTGCCAAGGCAAACACCTCCAAATACTCCACGAAGTAAACAATAAACCATTTAACCGAGGCACCTGCCTTGTTAGCTCCTTGCCTGGGATCCTCTACTCAGACCGACCAGGAGAAAGTCGCTGAGTTCTGCTGAAAGTGGTTTGAGTTCTCCTGCATCATGGCAATCACACACTGAGTACCTACACTGTTCTTGACAGTGGGTCAGAGTTCACCATCCTATTGTGTGCTGCTGACAGGAAACTGGGGCTACAAGGTACCCCAGAGGACTTGACCATAAGACCATAAGAAACGACATATGGGGGGGGGGCATGGTCCAGCTAAAGCTTCCACATCAATGAGGCCTTCACTGCTAAGACCCTGGGATTGGCCGACCATTCCTCTCCTATGGTTGCCCTGCAGAAATTGTATAAACCATTTGCAAAATCTTCCTATCCTATGGGGGCGGCATAGCTCGGTGGGTAGAGCGGTCGTCTGGCGATCGGAAGGTTGCAGGTTCGATTCCCGGTCCTGCATACAGCATGTCGAGGTGTCCCTGAGCAAGACACTTAACCCCTAACTGCTCCCCGAGCGCCATGTGTTGGCAGCTCACTGCGCCATGTGTTGGCAGCTCACTGCTCCTATATAATAGGTTGGGTCAAAAATGCAGAGAAATCCAAATTTCCCCTTGCGGGACTGATAAGGGAATCCTTTCCTTTCTTTCTTTCTTTCTTTCTATCCAGTCTGTTGAGCATGTCAACCTTTTACTGCTCATCCTCACCTAGTGACACCCATTGCACCTGTGTGTCTGGGTCCTCCTGGGGGGGGCAGCTGCTATAAAGACTAGGCTCAGATGGGTTCTGCAGGACCCCACAAGAACAGTCGAAACAGCATCTTGTCTGATCCTGTCAGATGACTCAATTGAGTTTAAGAGGTCTGGAGTGAGGTGTTGGATGCCACAGTGCAGAGATTACACGGGTTGGCTGGTGATGTCGATAAACCCTCTGCTGCCTGTTACCGCGATGCAGAAATGCTCCACCTCCGTTAGGCCCAACAAGACAGTTTCTGTGATGAATACCAGATACCCAAAGTGGCTAAACCTGTGCCAACAACTCGGTGTATACGCCGCTTAGATCCCGAGTTTGATGAGACCACAGAACTGATCAGAGTCGGAGGCCGGCTTTGATGAACTTCAAGAATCCATCCAGTCGTCCTCCATCACAATCTCACAATCATCTAATGACCAAGCTCCTGATCTCAACTTATGACATTAAACTCTGCCATCCTTGCCCAGACAGAGCATCCGGGGAGCTACGTTGCACACATACAGTTGCGTGAGAGGGAAGCAATCCGGAGACACCAGCACCACTGCTTTGAATGCCAAAGATGGAAAGCAACCCCAGCAAATCCCAAAATGGCAAATATACCAACTATCAAGTTCCAACTCTCAAAGATATCCTTCTGTTCTACAGATATGGATTGCTTTGGGCCATCCCTCATCAAGATCGGTAGATGCACTGAAAGGAGATGGAATCATTCATAAGCACCTTACAACGCATAGCGTGCACCTCGATGTCCTGATGAGCATCAACATGTTCTCCTTTCTCATGGCACTGTGGAGGTTTATCGTCCACCGAGGAACCCCAGTAGAACTATACTTGGATCAAGGTACATACTTCAACACTGAGGAGATGGAGCTGAGACAAATCTCCATCAACCTGCACCAAGACCTGAAAATACCCACTGGCCGAACAACAGATATCTTTCCACATCAATCCCCCAGCTGCCACATACTTTGGTGGTGCATGAGAGAGAAATCCGTTCAGTCAAGTCTGCTCTCTATCAAGTTGTCAGCACACAAACAGTCACAGAGGAGGTGCTCAGTGCTGTTCTTATCGAGGTGGGGGGCATCCTTAACCCTAACCCTGTGACCTAGCAGACCCTGCTCCAATAACCCCAAACCTCCTGTTGATTGGGTGGCAGGACTGTGTACTTCCTCAGGGGATTTACCTTGAATCAGAGCAGCTAAGAAAGCCCCATTGGAGATGGAGTCAGATCCTTGCTGTCCATATTTAGTCACGGTGTGTGAGGGACCACATTTACAAACCTGTCATAAGGGGCATCATGCTACAGCATCCCCCAGTCTTGGCCAAGTGGTAATGATGATCGATCCTCAAATTCTGAAAGCTTTTTAGCTCATAATCCAGCTTGTTCCCAGGGAAGGACATTATGGTGTGGTCAGCAGAAGTTCAAGTGAAGGACAGGCTGTACACACAGCCAGTTACACGGTTTATGCTGTTACCAGAGATCCCTGACATCAGTGATGATATGGGGACCAAGCCTCTTGCATGCTGCGTATTTGGGGGCAGCTGTAAAAAAGGGCCCAGAAATCCCAGGCTGCAGCTGACCTATTACGATGAGTGACTGCTATGATGTCATAGCCGCAGAATATTGAGAGAGTTTTTTTGTTGTAGGGTAGACGTAGACACATGCCATGTTCTGCACCATCTTGTTAATCCTGCAAGGACTTCATTTGTTTTCATGCGCATTCATGATAATAGCCACCCATAGGTTCACAAATATAAATGTGTTCTCTATTGGATAAAAGCCTGTGGTTTGCTGTGCATTTAGCTAATAGAATAAAGTGCAGTAAACAGCTACTGTGCTCCTGCCGTATGCATTCTGTCACATCCATCATAACCAGCTAGAACAGTCCAAAGTGCTTCCTTCCATTCACCCATTTCCCCTTTTAAATGATCTGATTTAAGCAAACCACAATGCCTTATATGAGACATCTCTTCAGTTTATAATGTAGCCAATGTAAATTTGGAAAATGTGCCCCCAGCCTCCTTGACTTCTCAATACTATTCTGTACTTTTTCTGTCACATTGTTAGTCACATTGTTCTGCGCTGCTTTGGTTAGAGAGTGAGTCACAGAGTGAAAGACTGGAAAGTAGCGAGAGGAGGGGGGTGACACAGAAAGATGCAGGGTACAGACAGTCTGAAGGAAGAGGAGGAGATATTAAAAAAGTGGAGACAGTGAAAAGCTAGGAGATGGTGATAGAGACACTTATGAAGTGGGGGTGTGGTGAGCAGATGAGAGAGAGAGAGAGAGAGAGAGAGAGAGAGAGAGAGAGAGAGAGAGAGCGAGAGAGAGAGAGAGACAGACAGAGAGAGAGAGAGAAAGAGAGAGAGGGGAGAGAGAGAGAGAGAGACAGACAGTTAGAGAGACAGACAGATAGAGAGAGACAAAGAAAGCATATCACTACTGCAGTCTAACTTCTTTCC
>OMLC01043318.1:0-10382 GCA_900302585.1 Regalecus glesne
CTCTCTCCTATGGCCATGAAAGCTGGGTCATGACTGAAAGAACAAGATCACGGATACAACCAGCTGAGATGAGGTTTCTTAGGAGGGTGTCTGGTGTCTCCCTTAGAGACAGGGTGAGAAGCTCAGACATACGTGAGGGACTCGGAGTAGAGCTGCTGGTCCTACAAATAGAAAGGAGCCAGTTGAGGTGGTTCGGGCATCTAGTAAGGATGCCAACTGATTGCCTCCCAATGGAGGTTTTTCAGGCACGTCCAGCTGGAAGAAGGCCACGGGGTAGACCAAGGACCAGATGGAGGGATTATACCTCCACACTGGCCTGGGAACGCCTTGAGATCCCCCAATCAGAGCTAGTGGATGTTGCAAGGGAACGGAAAGCTTGGAGGTCCCGGCTGAAATGTGCTACCTCCGCGACCCGACACCGGATAAGTGGTTGACGATGGATATATATATATACACACACACATACATACACATTAATATATATTAATCAAACTCCTTTCCTAAATGAAAGCTTGGTCTTGGAGTTTTTGACGGGCATAGGGGGAGCTTGGGTGATATTTGCTTTGCATTTTTAATTTGATCTAAAAAGGTCATCTTAGACTCTCTGCAACATGTGAAGACCGAAAACATTCTTTTGATTTCCACATTTGCTATCTCTGGTGTTTGTGGGTTTTGTTTCCTGTTAGCGGAAACTCTCCCACAACGACAGGCAGAGAGAGAAGGTACTCTTTCATTAGCTCAGTAAGTACGTTCTTAATACGAAGTGCTAAATAACAAACAATGAAAGAGTACAGTTCACCAATTATCCCTAATTTTGATCATAATGTCTTTCTTTTCTGATATTTACTTCATTATGGGCTATATTGCAAGTTGTAGAATATTCTTAACATTTATGTTACTGTGAATCATCAGCCACTGTCTGTGTCACTGTATGTCAAAGGTTATTTTATAGATAAAGAGCAAAGTTTCCACAGATCAATTGATTACTCATTGAACAATAAAATAATATACTAGTTAGTATTAGGTGCCTTTTGTTTTGTACTCGCCTACCAAGCACAAGCCAGGGGGAGACGAGGGGTCCAGAGCCTCAACTCAAAGTCACTGTTATTGCACTGCAAAGTTGAAGGACTCTTATCATCTGTGTGACTTTTGATTCCTGCTATGTCTTCGTTGACACTAAAGGTAGCTTTAACTGATCACATATGATGGTTACATTTAATGGTCACAATTATTATAGCAATAACCCATCCATCCATTGCCAACCTCTTATCCGAAGATGGGTCGCGGGGGAACTGGGGCCCATCTCCGTTCTCATTGGGTGAGAGGCGGGGTACACCCTGTATAGGTCACCAGTCTATCACAGGGCAGAGCAGTTAGGGGAACAGTGTCGGTGACACGCCTCTCTTCAGGTGCGGGGATCAATCCTGCGACCTTCCGATCGCCAGAGGACCGAGTAACCCGCTGATCCATATTCATAGTGATAATAAAACACAAAGTTTAGTTTATCATCTGATTGCTTGCTCTTATCATCCCCTGTAAGGGTATTTGATATCTGCTGCAGAAGGATGACAGAGGATGTCAACTTCTTGCGTTATGAGCCACTAACATTTGGTCCATTGGTCGTTTTTGAAAAGCAGGTTTTATTAAATGCACAAAGGGAAGTTCTACCTCCTTTTAAAATGCAAATGTCCCGTGGAGTGGTTTTCTTTCTCTGTAATTACTCTTTGCACTATGATAAAGGCATATCAATCACGGTGCCATCTAAGATGTACGTATACACTTCTTCAATTAGAATGCCATCTCAGACATCAGGCTTATATAGCTGAAGCAGCTGTTCTTACAAGATTTCCTTCTGAGAACCAGCAGCCGACTCTGTCAGCTTTTTTTTCCACTAAAACTTATCTCTATATATACGGTTCATTTTTACGTGTCACAATTAGTCCCCAAGCTGCGGGGTGGACTTCTGTTAGACCACAATGTGGGACGGCCTTTCTGTCATTCCACATTGGCACAAACTTTGAGCCTCTGGCTCATCAGTTCCTGAAACGCCCGGTCTACCGCTGAGCTACCATGGTCCCCATAAAAACAGACGTCTCCATGGCTACCATGAATACTTCTACTTCATAGCCACTTCCAAAGAATAGCAACATGGCATCTTTTCGAGTCTCATGTAAGACAAGAGTTTTAATAGAACCTGTTTAAAGATGGGCTCCTGTAACAAATATACTGAAATATTCCAACATTCTCATCATATATTTACTATCACATTTTTAATATCTTTCTATATATATTCTAATTCTTATGTAGCCAATATTGAACCTCATCCATTTTTTGTATTTTAGCCCATTTCTGCCCTTATGACTTAAGTTGTGTGAGTTGTGGGAGAATTTAGTTTTGTCTACAGGGGGGAACGTGAAATTAATTTTTGACAAACCTGGGGAATTTTTAAATCCTTAATGGTTAGCTTGAAAGCTGTGTGTAAGAGCAGGACAGAAAACACAGAAAAATACCACCAAATAACTACTTTAATCAAATATTCTCTCTGAAAATGTCAGTTCCTGTGACAGAAACAACTGGAGAATAGGTTGTTTTAGGTGCTCTTTAAATAGCAAGTCTAACAAGTCAGAGTCAGAATCAGCTTTAATGGTCACACGGGCCCATGCACATGAAGAATATGATTCTGATAAACACCAGCTTCTACCACTTGTAGACTTAAACATACAGAAAAAAGCAAAAAGGAAAAAAAGCCAACGAAAATAAATAAAAACATTTCTCTCATTTTGTTCGTACCAGTAAAGCAAATGGGCTGTAGTCTCTCCAAGCTCTCGACTATACAAAGTGGGGTTTGCAGACAGAGCCAGGGACCGTGAGATCCTTTGCAGCAGTGGTTCTCAGCCGGTGGTACATGTACCGCTAATGTACCACATTGGTGTTTTTCCGAGTCAGAGTCAGTCTGTACCTACTGAGATTTGAACTCAAGGTTTGCGTTTGGTATGCAGAACCCCTACCAGCAGACTAGGTATGACGGTGTTAAAACTAATGCATCAACTACCACTGCTACCTTTGGCTACTCCTGGAAGTGGTCACCACAGTGGCTCATCCATCTTCCTGTCCTCTATATATCCTCCTCTGTCACACCAGACACCTGCATGTCCTCCCTCATCACATCATAAGCCTCCTCATTGGTCTTCCTCTGATCCTACAGATGGTCGACAACACACAGCATCTAATGTCTGAATGTAAATACAGATGCAAAGGAACTCAATAGACCACACTGACCCGTGGACGTGGAAAAAGGGGATGTGGACTTTTGCGCACCTAAGCCTTCTCACTTTCTCACCTCAGCTTTATAATACAGGGCATGTGAATGCTTGCTTAGGATATAGAATGAGGTCCATTTTTACATGTCACAATTAGTCCTTAGGTTTCTGGAGTGGACACAGATTTCGATGGGGAGAAATGAAGGATTTTTTTTTTCATGTGATTCAATTCCTCATTTTCAGTGTGAGCAGTGGCGGAACTAGAGTTTTATATAAAGGGTGGGCAGACGGTGGCCATGGCCACTTCAGTGGATCCGTACATTTTGGCTGAAAATAAGTGTGTCATTACCGCTCTGCAGGGGAATTTGAGAACAGTTCTGCAAATAAGAATAAAGGCGTTTCTTTTCATCAGCCCCAAGTTGAAAATAAAAAGTTGTTGAATGCCCAGAATGCTAAGATGAAACAGGATCCTAATTTCTTTTCCCGATGTAAACCAACACACACGATTATACAGTGAGCACTTTTTAATCAGTGGTTTTATTGATGCTGATGCCACCTACAGACAATTGAAAAAAGATGCACTGCCCTCAGTCATTAGTCGGAAGACGGACAAAGTTGACCTCAGACTGTGGTGTGAAAGTTGGATAGTAGCAGGTGTGAAGAAGATGAGGCAACCAACACGGTTTCTGAAAGAGAAGGCCATTTGACTGTCGCCCCTAGAGGGAAGCACCTGGTTTCACAAAAGACACAAACTATTTATGTTGATTTTTTTCACTGGTGATTATGGAGAAATGTTCTCAAAAATCGCATGTTCCAATTAGTTCTCACTTCCTCCTCGGCAGCGTTCACAAGCGTTCTTCCGGCCCACATGACATGACCATTCTGTCTAGGTGATAGGAGCTATCTTTTGAAAACCTCACATATTTCAACTAGCTTTCTATTTGTTTTATGTGCAAGAGCAAAAATTCACATGATTTGTGCAACATTTACATTAACATTCAGCATTTAGCAGATTCTGATTTTGCGGGCCTTGCCCTCAACTTATGTGAAAATCTAAGCAGACAGAGGAGCATCCTTTTTAAACAAAACATAAACATTTCAAGTCATGTGACTCTTTAGCTGATTTGCTCATTACTGATAAAAAATGTACATAGCATATCATAGCTCAGTGGATGGAGCGGTCGTCTGGCAATTGGAAGCAGGGCCGTCGTTTAAGGGTGACAGGTGATGACAATTCTAGGGACCCACCGCCCTAGGGGGGCCCACAAAATATTATTTCAGGGGCCCCTGAATTCTTAGCAACGAGCCTGATTGAAAGGTTGCAGGTTCGATCCTCAGTCCTGCAGAAAGTACGCCGAGGTGTCCTTGAGCAAGACACTAAACCCCTAATGGCTCCCTTGGCAACACATGGTGGCTGCTCACTGGTCCTTTATAATAGGATGGGTCAAATGCAGAGAGTTGCAAATTTCCACTCGTCGGACTGTTAAGTGAACACTTATTTTATTATATAGAAACATACATTTAGTCAACCGTGTCCTTGAATAAGATGGATTTGAAAAGAAAATTGACCCATCTAACACAACTTAGCCTGACACAGTCTTAGTTGTGTTGGATGTCGGATCAGGCAGGGACCGAAAAGTATTGTCAGGTTTAGTGTGAATGAAGAGCGGGTCAGGGGGAGTGGTGAGAGCAAAAACAGTAGTTTTTCAAATGGTTTCAATCATCACAACTACGATTACTTCATCATAACTACAAAAAAGGCTGGTAGGTGCTGTCTAGTCCTTTGGGAGTTGAGCCGTGGACACACATATGTCAAACATTATATACATAACACTGGATCACAGCGACACCTACTGTAGCAGTCTTTTACACTCATTAGCCGAGATGGGGGACTTTTATTTTGAAGGACCGGAAGTACTGATGTTTTGATGAAGCGGTTAGAGCCACGGATAAAGCAATCTGCTTTGCCTCCCCACTTTCCCCAGCAATCAATTTTCTGTTTATATTCATGTGAAACCATCGACAAATGTAAGTATTCCACAGACAGTTGCAATGGGATTCATACCAAGACACCCTCTTGGTGTCACACCGTCGAAGAGGCTCTTGCTCTTGCCGTGTCTGTTTACATTGGTACTCGTTGGCAGCCGTGGCGAGGAGAACCCTGCTATGGACAATGTTGCTACTGAGAGGATGGCTGAGGAGAGCCACCGTCAAGACAGTGCTAACCTCCTTATATTTATAATGCTATTAACGCTGACCATTTTAACTATATGGTTGTTCAAGCACCGGCGGTTCAGGTTCCTGCACGAAACAGGGCTCGCCATGATATACGGTAAGACAACCAAATCTGTCAGTTTAACCTGATGTAAGATACATGCTAAGGTGTCGTTAGCTAACAGATGACAGCTGGATGTAACTATACAAACTACGCTAGCTTTCACTCTGAGGTGAAGCTTGTACGATTCTATTTCTCTTTGCTATTGCAACGTGAAATTATTCACTGCCACCCAGAGAAGAGAGTAATTGCTTCGGTCAGACAAATGTCTAATTAGGAACTGTACGCTTACTGGAGATAGTTTAACGTTAAAAGGAGCAATCTGAGGCACACGTTAGACTGCGACTATGAGGGCAAGTAGTATATCTATACAATGGATTATCAATCAAGATTCGGTTGGCAACAAGAATGGCATCATTATAACGGTTCAGGGTTGATCTTGATCATATCTGCCATTATGGGTAGGACATAATTCAATATCATAGTTATCAACTTTCAGTGATATTGTATTTGAATGAAATTTAAGTTGTCATATTGTGATACAATTTTTAAATCTAAACTAATATTGAGAATCTGTAACCTTAAATGATCTCCAAGTGAGGTTTGAAATATTTGAAAGAGTATTACTTGAAAACTGGTTTGGGTATGATGTTATAGTGATCATTTCCAAACTGTCAACTTTGATGAACGACAGTTATTCTTGATTATGATGTTTATATATTTGAAAGCAGATGTTGCGATATATATCAACATTGTGTAAAGTTCCCTAAAATTATTATGATAATGACATTTTCGGCCTGGCCATTTTTCACTTTCTTCCATCTTCCTCCATTTAGGTCTGTTAGTTGGTGTGATCCTGCGGTTTGGGGTCCATGTGCCCCAGAACATGAGTGATGTGATCCTGGGCTGTGCTCTCAATGCCAGTCCTGCTACATTGCTGGTCAACGTCAGCGGCAGATTCTTTGAGTACACTCTCAAGGGGGAAGTCAGCCGGGGCATGGGGCACCAAGTGCAGGATGATGAGATGTTGAGAAAGGTATGGAAATTAATGTTGCTAAACATTGTGAAATAAGTAGTTAGAATAAATGTTAACAGCCCTCTGAACACAGGGCCCATATTCATCAGATTTCTGAGAGAGAGAGGGGGGGGTTATTAACATTTGAAGATATTGCATGGGTGGTAATTACATATTGAACCGATGATAAGATTGTGTGTATTATGATAATAGCCAACTGCTAAAAATATTTGGCTCATTTCTGCCATGATATGGCCTTATTGCCAATCTCAAAAGTTCTGGTACCCCATTAAAATTTTATAGGTATATGATATTTAGTGAAAGCATATATTGCCCAATTGGTCACTTTAATTTTCTCGTTCTCAATTATTCTATATTGTGTCTAAACTTTAATATTTCAGTAACTGTGCATTGTCATACAAGTTCCTCTCACCCCTTCCTTGAAACGTGCAAGTTTGCCTTTGTCTCAGTACAATAGCTACCTTGATTCCATTCTGGCAACCATTAACAAAGTTCAGAGAGCTCTGGAATGGTCCTAATCTGTTTTTAAGTCAAAAGTAGTATGATGGATCGATTCCATTCTTAAGTTTAAAGTAGAAGATTTTTACCTTTTTCTTTAACACCAACATGTTGTGCTCTAGTAGTATATATAGGCCTAGTTTGACAGACACCTTCCGAATTCCCTGACATAGAATCACACAAGTCCATATGTGCAGACATGGATGCTAGTAAATTGGAAAGGGGTGTTAGAATCAAGGCCACATAGTGTCTAAAATAGGAAGCTTACTGCAGTTCAATACCTGCTGTTTTTAGTAGAGATGCACTGATCAATCAGCTGATTTTCACCTTGATCAGCCATGACCAGTGATCGACTGGTCACTTTCAGATATTTCCAAATCGGAGCCAGTCAAATCTACATGCATACCTTGGCATTGTGGCATGTGCATACAGTGGCAAAGACAATAATGTCACAGCCACACAAAGCAGTTAATCAAAAAACACATAATTTAATTAAAGAAAGTAAAACATTTAATATAATTTAGGATATGGTGGATGACATAGGTCAGGAGGTAGGGCAGTTGTCTGAAATTTGATCCCCAGTTATTTCAGAAGGTGTGTTGAAGTGTCCTTGAGCATGATACTTTGAACCTCTAATATCTTGGTACAACACATGAAACTCAGCCTGGTGGCTAAATCTGGCATATTTACATTCTAAGTGGTCATTAATATGGACTCTCCCTATAAAACAATTTATTTTTATTATCAGTGTTATATGCTGCAATTATGGGGATTTTACTTGTACAAAAAAGCTCTGTCTAGTAACCTGGAGGCTTTTTTTAAATTATGGGATTTGTTTGAGTGAGAGTGAGAGAAGGTCCTGTAACCTGGTACAGTTTTGCAGCAAATACAAATGTTATTTGATAGCTATTTTTTATTATGAACACTCAATTGAACTTTCCATTAAAGGAAAATTGCATTTTTGTTTATGCTGTCAATTACAGTTCTTGAAGAGAAAAAAATTATCTGATAAAATTGGAAGGTTTAGACTTCTAAAAAATTGAAAATCAGAATCAGCCAAGAAAATTGAAACTGGTGCATTTCAAGTTTTTATTCTGTAACCCCCTCATTGGACCCAATTCTGTCCATAGGTAACCTTTGACCCAGAAGTGTTTTTCAACATTTTGCTGCCTCCCATCATCTTCCATGCTGGTTACAGTTTAAAAAGGGTAAGATTATACTCTCAAATCAGCTGAGTGTGTTAATTTTACTTACCATAGATGTTTCTGGCAAAACTAGATTACTTTCTAAAACGATATACATTTTACTACAGTAGCTTGGAAGCAAAAGACGAGTTAGATTGACTGGTGCAGGATCTTGTCAAGTCTGTTAACTAATTCTAAAAGGCTAAAACTATAAGGTCACTTCGTAATAGGACTTATAATGTTTTAAACTCCTTATTTTCTGTCACAGAGGCACTTCTTTAGGAACATTGGCTCCATCCTGACCTATGCTTTCATGGGAACAGTTATATCATGCTTTGTCATTGGGTAAGTCAATAGATTAAGCCATAAAACCCAGATCAGATGAGGGATCTTTTTTGTTGCTCTGGCCTCAAGACTTATGTATGTGATTAATTGATTGCATCGTTTGATTTGGTCAGTTTAGTGTAAATAACTAAAGTTTATAAAGCACCTTTCACAGCCACAAGAAACAAAATGCTTCACAATCAAATAAAACCGGGATAAACAACAGATAAAACGCACGGTGGCAATGGAAATAAACACAAGGTAAAAGACAAAATAAATACATCATAAAACAGATCACTTTTTAATATCTTTTTAAGAGTCCTCTGAGTCCATAAATATCAGACTTATTGGAAGACTATTGCAAAGTTTAAGTGCTGCCAACTGGAAAACGAGATCTCTCTGAATCTTAGAACGTGTCCGAGGTAAATGGTAAAATGGCAAATTGGACTTCTTACATGTCACTTTTCTAGTCTAATGACCACTCAAAGTGCTTTACAATGAATGTCTCATATTTACTGAGCTACGTGGTGGGATACGACCCCACAACGCCTGAGTACCAGGCGTGCACTCTGGCACTTTGAAGACCCTGGTTAGAGGTCCTATGAGATCAACTCATGTTTGGAGGTGCAGAAGGTCCATGATTTAATTAGGATTGTTTAAAATGAATTATTAAGATTAACAGGAAGCCATTGACAAGAAGTTAAATTAGGTGTATGTGTGAACATCTGTTGGGCCTTATTAAAAGCCAAGCAGCAGCATTTTAGATGGTTTATAAACAGTCCCAACAAAAGTTCATTACGGTAGATAAGAGAATTACAGTAGTCTAAATGTGATGAGATAAAAGTATGTATTAGCAGTTCCATTTCAGCCCTTGCCTACTGCATGGAACTTAGAAAATGCATATGTTTCCAATGTTTTGTAGACTCACCATACTTCTTTTTTTTTCAAGGTTGACTATGTATGGCTTTGTATCCTTTATGAAAGCTATTGGTCAGCTGGGGGGAGATTTTTACTTCACTGACTGTCTCTTCTTCGGGGCAATTGTCTCAGCAACAGATCCAGGTAGGCACTGACATGTCATTCATTAGTATACATGTTTACATAAATACAAGAAAAGACATTGGGTGAGGTTCCAGTATAAAGATGTGAAGGCAGCTCAATAAGTCAAATTAAGAGTTTGATCTACCAGGACTGGATTTTCAATTTTGCATACAAAGTGAAGGGGGCAACTATATGGTAATAAATATATACGTTGAGAATGTATTGCGTTGAATTAATCAAAGGATAAATCATTTCAGATTAAGGCTCTTTTGCCTCCTTCCCTTCTGTTTATGTGAGGGTGATGTCTATGCTTCCGTTTGGTGAATTCATCTGTCATCATTGCACTCTACATGTGGAGTATACCTGTCATGTGGTGTGTAAGTTGTTGTTTCACTAATGTTCTTCTCTCCTTCCCCAGTGACGGTGTTGGCTATCTTCAATGAGTTGAAGGTAGATGTGGATCTGTATGCTCTGCTTTTTGGGGAGAGTGTCCTCAATGATGCGGTGGCTATTGTCCTCTCCTCGTAAGTTCATGTGACAAACATGCAACAACAAATGCACAAGCTTTTGCAGAAGTTTACGCTTTAACACATACACACGCACACACACACACACACACACACACACACACACACAGGAGTGCACGTGTACACACTCTCAGGATCACTTGAATGATTTCCTTGGAACAGCACCAAGAGACACTAAACTATGAAACCGACTCCTGAACGTTGAGATAGAAGGAAGCAGAGCAGCACAAGATGGAC
>OMLC01043319.1:5503-16560 GCA_900302585.1 Regalecus glesne
CACATATTGCATGAATTATTGTAATTACATTTATTAACTTATTCACTCCATGTGTCATGGAGTGCCAACAGTCAGCAGGTTAGCTTACCTTATTAGCATACCTCCAACTAAAGAGGGTGGAATTATGTGTGAGATCACCTAGTGTGGTGACTGGTTAGGAGAAAAAGCTACATACTCATGGCACCCCATGGCTTATAATGACTTTTAACCAACAATAAACATAGTTGCCTATGTATGGGGTACTCATTCGTCCCTTCACACAACAAAGCTAACCGAAACCCTAAAAAGAACTAGTTCTTCTTGGGTTTGGCTAAAAGGTCAGCACCATGGACCACTTGCTTCTCCTGGTGTCTTTCTTTAGGGACAACAGTAGAGAACAGTAATGATAGCGTACATTATACAAAATGAGGCATATATTTTTTGTGGGTAAGTGTAGCAATTAAGGGAGAGATCACTAAATCATATTTGTCTCATTCATTATTCCATCAGTCTAATGGGGGTTCAGAGGTTCACATACACTAGACCTGTGTACCTCAGGCCAGGGACCAGTTTTCCAGCAGGCCCCGAGAACAAGTGAGTACGTGGAAATCAGATCAAACGCTTTAAAGCGACTATCAGACATCGATGCATGGGGAAATCCCATCACCCTGATGGTGTGACCCTTTTTCTCAGAGTTAGGAAGGCCAGACTTCACATCACTCCTTTAGAAAGACTGTCTTGTGCACAGCTGCACCTCAGCTGCCTGCTTGCGTGGCTCACTCCTGGGTCAACCCCTGAAACATGCACTCGGCTCTTGACTCAACGTGTGTACGCGTTTGAATAACTAACACGCTAAATACACAAACGGAGATCAGTCATTCCAAAAAACAAAAAAAGATAACAAGAGACGACGGCCTGCTACTCACCTGGAATCGAATTTCTTCCCGTCGGGGAACATGCCATTGTAGTGGTACCTAACGTAGTCTCCCACTTTCACTGCTCGTCCGCATTGCTCCGGGACGAAAGTTTTCTCAATGACGATGTCGTCTAACGGTACCGGTGGCGCATTGCAAGAGGCGAACGCTACCAGAACCGCCAAAAAATATAACATGCCCTGCATACAGTGAAACATCTTCACACACGACAACTTTCCGATGTATGGCGATTGAATTTGGCGTATGACAAAGATTTTGCACTCCACGCCTCTCCCCGGTACATCCAAATCCTCTGCTCCAACTTCAGATCGTCCTCCCTCGGATTCTGATCACCGGTTCAATGGGATAATTCGGCCACCACGTATTGCACATGCGCAGTAAGGCGTGTGCGATTTGTCAACGTGGTAACGCGGTCCCTGCCGTGATGCTACGTTTGATACCCACAATAGAATATGTATCCCAGAAGTCGGGAACGCGCATTCCTTTACTTAGACCAAACCACGATTACGTTTCTATTTTACACCACGAAATTAAAACATATTCACATTTAGCTTTTTTGAATAGTTGTTTTATAATTTTAAGACACGGTTATACAAGCCAGCCTACCAAAAGTACATATAAGTTCTAAAAGTGTTTCCATCTTCAGTACTCCTGCTTTTTGTAAACCCCTTCATTGTTAAAACCAAGTTAACGACTTCAAAATAATAACAGAGTTAATAACAGAATAGTTGAATGCTGTTGCCCATACATGGATCTATGGTACACATTATTCTGGTGATACAAAAGTTGATATAACACCAGCATACATCCGTCAATTGTTTCCCTGGGTGCTCTGCAATATACTTAAATTTTACACTGCCTCTTACTCTCAGGGAAACTTTAAAATGGTCCCTCAGGTCATGTATTTGCATTTGGTAAGGTGATTTGGAAAGTAAATGGCGTAACGAAGGCCTGATGTTAGCGGCCTCATATCCTCACAGGAGCGTTGGAGGAGGCGGGGGGCGTTTTCGTTTTTCTTAATTTCCCAGGCAGCCAGAAATGTCCATCGACGTGGCAATGCTTCAGGGGGAGGGAAGCTTTTTTTGCCGGGGGTCTGTCTGATCGTTGACTATGGGAAAATAACTATTTCAAGAAACGATTTAATATAACGGGATCAGTTCTTTATTGAGAACTGAAAGGAAACAGAAGACTAATTGTGGCTGAAAATAAGCCCCCTCCACAGTTTTGAACCAAACAGCGACAAATCTGAGAGTGACCCAGTTGCGCGTCTTGTATGGAGGCGATGCATTTCAGCAGAAAAAGTAGCAGTGATTTAAAATAGAAGGAGCAACCCCCAGCAACCCCCCCCCATCTCCCTCCCGGGCGGACCCCTTGTGATCGTCTCCGGATAGTCGACGTGGTTGGGAGTTGAGGCGGTCCTAAACAACCCACGTACGAAGTCCGACCCAGAAGACGAAGAAGAAAACTTAATGACAGAAAAAAAAGATGGCATCCACCACACTCTGTACGCTCATCTCTTTGGTGCTGCTCGCCATTTGTTCCAGCGGTGTCCGCTGCCAGTACGAGAAATACAGTTTCAGGAGTTTTCCACGACAGGAGCTGATGCCCCTGGACTCGGCGTACAAGTACGCGTTGGACCAGTACACCGGGGAGAAGTGGCAGGAGACGGTGGAGTACCTGGAGGTGTCCCTGCGACTCTACCGTCTGCTGCGGGACAGTGAGGCCTTCTGTAACCTCAACTGCAGCTCTCTGAGGCTGGACGACGAGGACAAATTTTCCGAGTTCCCCGAACTGAGGGCCTTTGGTAACGTCATGAAGAGAGCCCAGTGTCTGAAGCGCTGTAAGGGGGGACTGCCGGCGTTCAGACAGACCATGCCCAGCCGGGACACCGTGGAGGAGTTTGAGAGGAGAGAGCCCTACAAATACCTGCAGTACGCCTACTTCAAAGTGGGTTTAACTCAACCCTTGATTTCACCCATAGCGTGTTGGTAATACTAGAATGAGTTGTGGCTGTGAGGTTATCACCATGCCAGGGGTCCATCAGGTGGGAGCAGTTTTATGAGTGGTGTGTGTGTGTGTGTGTGTTTGAGGACACTGAGTTTTAAAACTGAGCAGTTTTTCCAAAGTGAGGACCTGTTAGCCAAACCTCACATCTTAAATAGTAACCATTCCCCCTTTATCAGCCCCACAAGGGGAAATGTGCAATTATTTGCATTGGAACTATTTCATTGTATAGGAGCAGTGAACAGCCACCATTTGGCACCCAGGGATCTATTTTAGGGTCAGGACTTGGGTGTAGTGTTAAGATTACAATTAGGATGTGTATTAGGTTTGGGTAAGGATTAATGTTAGGCATGTAGTTCAGATGGTAAAAAGTTAGGGGCTAGGGAATGGATTTAGTCAACAGGGATCCCAAGCAAATCTAGAAACACAAATATGTGTGTGTATGTGGGGGGGCACCACCGTTACAAGGGAATCAAATCTCTTTCAGCACTGATTGATTAACAAAAACATTTTTTAATGGATTGTTGTTCTTTCTCGCAGTCGGACAACCTGGCCAAGGCAGTGTCAGCAGCTCACACCTTCCTGCTGAAGCACCCAGAAGATGAAATGATGCAGAGGAACATGGCCTACTATAAAACACTTCCTGGAGCTGAGGAACATCTCAAAGACCTGGAGACCAAATCCTATGAGGTTTCCACCACATCTCAGTACACACACACAAACACACACACACACACACACACATTTGGCCTAAAATCTGGCCTTCAGCCCTTTTATCCTTTTTAAAGCTGTGATTTAAAAAGAACACTTTGATTAGGCAAGACTATGTACGCATCACTCACACATCCATATACGTTTCCATTTGTGCACACACACAGAAACCACTCTGTTAGTGGTTTTCTGAGGGTGTGGCAGGGTTATGCAGTCTGTTGTGGGAAGCCTTACCCTCTAGACATCTTAATAGCAGAGTAGAAACAGGAATATTAAAAGTCTTTATTTATACACCAGAACTACTCAGAATGGAAAAACGGTGTTGGATGATGTGTCTTACCTTTGTAACAGCTGAAATAACTTTTTTTTAAAACCAATGAATCATGTTTTAACCTGAGATTAACAACACATGAAGTTTGAGAGGTGATTCTCCTTCCTCATGTTCCCTTTGTTTTGCCACTTTGGTGTATTTTCTGACATTTTCGTGTCACCATCTTTTCCAGACATTGTTTGTTCGTGCTGTACGGGCGTATAACGGTGATAACTACCGTACCTCAGTGTCGGACATGGAGCTGGCACTCCGGGACTTCTTCAAGGTTTATGATGAGTGTCTGGCTGCCTCAGAGGGGGCGAGGGAGGTCAAAGACTTCAAAGACTTTTACCCGTCCATCGCAGGTCTGTCTCATCCAAGTGATCTTCATCCAACTGTCACTCTCACTTTCTTTGTACACAGTAGTCCATCTGTCTCTTCTGCACCCATTCAACATTTCCCCACCCCTGTCTTCCTCGTGGCTCAGGAGGTAGAGTGGATCATCTAGTAATCAGAAGGTGGCTGGTTTGATACCCGGCTCCTTCAAATAAGCGAGTTGAAGTGTCCTTGAGCAATACACTGAACCCCTCATTGCTTCCTGGCGCTTCAGCTACCCACTGCTTCTATACAATAGGATAGATAAAATGCAGAGAACATATTTCATCATAAGATTACATCCATCCATCCATCCAGCCATCATCAGCTGCTTATTCGAGCTAAGGTTGCAGAGTCATGCTAGAGCCAGGGCCTAGTGGGTGACAGGTGGGGAAACACCCTAGACAGGTCACCATTCATTTGCAGGGCTTAAGCAGTTAGGGGGCTCAGTGTCTTGCTCAATGACACTTTGACACACTTTCTGCAAGGGCCAGCAATTGAACCACCAATGTTCAGATTACTGGCTTACCTCCTGAGCTACGCCACCCTTTTTAAGAATAAAACAGCCAAATTAACTGGTTTTCTTTCCTCCCCTTTCCCCGTTTTCATCCTCTTTTTGCCCCTTATTTCAGCACCTCCTCTGTGACTGGCTACCAGCCAGCATTCTCCAATACGCTGTCCATGAGAAAGAACTTCGTGTAAGTGTTTTTAATACCACCCCCCTCTCTATCTCTGTTTATTTCTCTGCAGATCACTACATTGAAGTTTTGGAAAGGAAGGTGAGGTGTGAGAGTGACCTGACGCCTGTCGTGGGCGGCTATGTCGTGGAGAAATTTGTGGCAACCATGTACCACTACCTGCAGTTTGCCTATTACAAATGTAAGAAACATATTATAATGGTTTTGCTGTAAGATAGGAGAGATAAGATATTATTTTATTAGTCTCACAGGGGCAAATTTCCAACATTACAGCAGCAGAACGGAAAGCAGAAACTAAAGAGGCATAACATATAAGCAGGCATGAAACATATAGATTCAATATAAACAAGGGGAAAATATTATAACATATGAACATATATAGTATGAATAGGAAGAAAACAGACAGTTAACTAAATGGTATGAAATCCTGGTGAATTTGGTCTATTGGATTTATATATTATGACACTTATAAGAACATCCCTCTGCAAGTAAAATGTTTTTCCAAGTAATAGCATAAAACGCTTTTTCACTACTGGTGTGGCTTTCTAATGTCCTCTGCAAATGATGATACGGATGCAGGAAACATCTTAAAACAAAGCCTAGAAAATACCTAAAACTATAAATACCCCAGCTGCTGCCTTGCACCACTGCTGGAGTTCTACCTGCTGTTTAAAGGCTGCTTGGTAGGAATACTAATTTTGCTGTGAAATTTAATGCCATTGTGTTGCTGCAGTGAATGACCTGAAGAACGGAGTGCCGTGCGTGGCGAGCTACATGCTGTTCGACCCCAAGGATGAGGTCATGAAAAACAACGTTGTCTATTACCAGTTCCACAAAGACAAATGGGGGCTCACAGAGGAGGACTTCCTCCCTAGATCAGTGAGAAACAATAATCACACCAACACATGCAGAAACACACACACTTATCATTTAGGTGGCTTTGTTTCACTTTCATAAGATGAATGCACAAACCACAACTCTCTCTTTGGTGGTGCTTGTTGTTGTGTGTGTGTGTGTGTGTGTGTTACAGGAAGCTTTGCGGTACTACAATCAAACCACCATGCAGTTACAAATGCTGGAGTTCTCCAGGCAGCATCTAGTGAGTGATGATGAGGTACGTTCCGTTGTCTACATCTATCTGGTGTGTTATTGAGTAAGTCAGATGTGCGAGAGAGGTCTGATCTCAGACCTCATGTGAAACAGCGATTGCATGATTCTCTCTTTTCCAAAGTATGGAGAGAGGAAAAAAAACACATGTTTTTGGTCAGGTGACATCCTGCAGTACAATGCAGCGTCTGTTTGTGTGACTGCTGCACCGTGACCACAGGGGGGCAGTAAGACATCAACGTTATGCTAAGCCGTGGTTAATGACGCAGCATAAGACCCGTGGCCATCAGAGCAGCCAAACATAAACTGAGGGGTGCATTGGGTTTTTAGGGGAGAAATCTTTACAACTGAGAGCTCTTCAGTAAAGACAGATAAGAGAAATCACTGCTATCAGGCTGAGTGGGAAGAAATATGCTCACTTGTTGGGAGAGAATGTCAAGCTGTAAGTAGCTCTAATGTTATGTTGTTTCATTGTTTGTGTGTGTGTGTGTGTGTGTGTGTCTGTGTTTTTGTGTTTGCAGGGGGAGGTGGTGGAGTTTCTAGATGAGATCCTGGATGAGGGTGAATAAAAAATACTGGACACACTCCCTTAACACTGAAAGCACAAAAACCCACCAACCTCTTTGGTATTTATTGGTCAGTTTAAGAAGAGGTTCCGATTGGTCACTGTTGGCGCTGTTTCTATCTACAGCTTTTATGCATTTTGTGCACTAAAAATACAGTACATGGGTACAGAGATACAGTAATAATAATAATAATAATAATATAATGGATGGATAATGGATGATTTTAAGTGTGGAGGAGCTGTTTTTTATTCACTGTTGTGTCTTGCCCCGCCCCCACTGTGAACTGTTTGTGTTTTTGAATCAAACTGTTAGTTGTGGTAAAACAAGAATATGTGTTTCTTTTTTAAAATAAATTTTTGTAAAAATCACTTGTTGAACTTGAGACCTTCCCGAATAATAATTGATCTTTTATCGGACTGGGGATGTTTCTCTGGAGATGGGTCATTAGGAATAAAAATCCCTGTTTTGTCCCTGGTTTTCATAAGCAGTCCCATGGGACGATTGACGCAGGGGGTCTTTTTGATGAAACCTGGTGGGGCCGGTGCTGAGCACAGAGGCAGAGCCAGAGAAAACACTGAGCCATTTAATAATGTTTGAACATTGAGTCTCTGTGCAGTTTGTCACACGGCGGTGTTAAAAAACACACAGGAGAACATTCTCTGTCACGCTGTGTCTCTCCTCCTCTCCTACACTCTGAAGTTCGCTCTCTCATCTGCCTTTAATATCGTTTTCTTTGCTTCCTCTTTTTGCCACCCCCGGGTATTTTGTAAGACCTCAATCTCTGTTGCTTCCTTTTTCACAAACTGTGAAAGTGTGTTGAAGTGTCCTTGAGCAAGACAATGAGCCCTTAACTGCTCCCAAGGTGCTCCAGCTGCAAACTCCTATTTAATAGAATGTGTTAAATACAGAAGAGAAATTTTATTGTTGGAATACAATGACCAAACAAAGTGGCTTTCCTTTCCTTCACACTCACAATGGATGCTGACCATGAAGACAGACTGAAAGGATTTCAAGTTAAGGTAGCACACAACAAAACAATATAAGTGATCAGAGAAAGCCACATTTGACACTGATAACCAGTAAATCACAGGTTAAGGTTTATTGTGAACAAGATAACACAAATACAGTACACTGTTAATGGTAACATGGCTTAATGAGGAAACAGGCTGTGATGTAAATCCTGTAGCACGTGAAAGAAAATCCAATACAGACAAAAGTTTTTTTTTCCTCTCTCCTCCTTCAAGTATCCAGTTCCTCCATAAAGTCAGTCCCATTTTTATTTGAAAATTTACCAAGATGTGCTGGACCTAACTTCCTCATCGGTACTTTTGGATGTTGTGTCTTCCACCCCTCGGCCATCCGTTATCACAGCTGATGTTTGGTTTTTTTTAAATAAAGATGGCAGTCATGACCTGCTCTACTCTGCCTCTGATTGCCTTATCCTGATGGTCTCACCCAAACCAATATTTTGATGTGAGGTCAATAATCCAGATAAGGAAGACCTGGCAAAACACATCTGCCCAGGTCTCTGCACTCCACACCCCCCACCTCACCTGTTGTGACAAGATGGCTGCCATGCCTGACTGACAGGTGAGTGTTGTTCACTACCTGGTGGAACAGAAACCCAGCAGTACAGGTGGTGGTGAGGACCAGGGCTGAGAACCGCACCGATGCCTTGTCTAGTGCCAAACCCCAACCAATCAAACTAATGAACGCGATGAGTTTTAGCCAATTGGAGACGGGGTAGGCTAGATCACGAATCCTTCAACCTAGAGAATAAATGAGGACCGGCTGTTATGAAAGCAGATCGTTTGTCATCTGATCTTCCAAAACGACAGCATTGTTATAACCTATCCCATACAAACACAACGATGGCCGTCACAGGCGTTACGAAAGTCGTATGAAGATACAAAACAGGGTGTGGAAGAGGCGGCCGACACTGAGGAGGAGGTGTTGTCTTGATATTGGCATTATAGTGAGTTGTGAGTATTTTCTAGAAACCAGATTTGTTATGCACAGAAGATGAATACAGATTAATTATTTACAGAAAACACACTCGCCACCAAAGATTTTTACATGTATCTCCTCCATGTTTTCGCCTCATAGGCTATATTTTGGTGGTAAATTCCGTTTAGGTTCTGAAGACGTTAAGGGTTTTTTTCCCACTGCAAATTACTGCTGAAATAAATCATTTCTACTGGAGTGAACTCGCAGTCAAGCTAATGAATTGACCACAAGTTAATTCATCCAAACCAACTCCAGCAAGCGTAAATGGTTCAAAAAAGAACAACAATGACAGAACAGCAAAGTACTGCTTGTGACAAGTCTCTGCACGGAGAATTGTAAAAACCAGGCCGATGGATGACTGCTAACTAGACTCACTCGTACACTGTAGAGTTATTCATTGACCAGCCATGACTAAGAACTATTGTTATTGAAGCAGTTAACTCTCTAGGTTACGTCAGAAAATTCCGATGAACTTTAAAGTCCTCACACTACGTGAGTTACAATAGCCAAGATGAGCGCCCACCTAGACGGGCTATGCGTGGAGATATTTGCATTCACACGACAGTTTTTCCTCCGTTATGCTGTTTTGCAGAGCTTAAAACGGACGATCTCGGCAAGTATTTGGGTCTTGCAGAGAGTCTAACAAAACTTGGGGGGATCCGTGCACGTCTGCGGGTCTGTCCGCCCTTCGACCGTCTCGACAACCGTTCATCCGATCATGCTGGTCTTGTTGCCAAGGAAGTGCAACGTCCAATATGGCGTTGATTGGATGAGCGGGTATGACGTATGGGTCAAGAACGAGAGGCTCTATTAGCTGGTTTTCGTCTGAGAACCAATTTCTTTTTTTTCTGGGTATCAACAAAAGGAAGAATAATATGATGATGTGGTGACCATACAAAAACAAGACTAATATTTAATAGGATTGACGGCAATCTCGCCTGTTGTTTTTCTTTGGGTTTACATTCATGCAACTACATCTCCCTTACACCTCATAGGGCGATGACGTCTGGCTGCTGCGACAGTCGAGTGTTCAGTTGTCTGTTGTTGGAATAGAGCATCAGTTTCATACGTCACGATTAGGCCCCACGTTGTGGGGTCGGACAGAGATTTAGATGGTGTGGAGGCTTAATGCCCGATGTCCCACGTTGTGAAGAGGAAGGAATTAATTTTGACTCCTAAATGAGCAGTTGGTTTCTAGGATTTCGCAACGCAGAACGTCTACAGTGGTCACAACCAAGTTTAGAATTTGCTGAGGATTTCAAAAATTAAATCGTCAGCGATTCATCTTGACACTTAAAAATTGACCTGGTTTATTCCGACAAGACAGCTGAACATTCTTGGTCGTTGCAGTAAGAGGACGCCATCAGCCCCTCGGTATTTGTGTATTTTGCACGAACATGGGGGAGATCGTCGTCAACTATATTAAAATATTGACCTTACGTTTGTGTTATCACCACAATGACCCTATAATGTGTTTGCTAAATAAGATCGAGAAGAGTCCCAAGTTGGTAATAACATTAAAAGCCAAGAATAGCAAAACTTTCAGATCATACGCTAGTCGCCAAAAACAAAACATTGTTCAATGTTAATAACTAAATTGTTCAATACACATATGAATTAGCATTATTTTTTTTACATATGACGTAAGGATTGTATAACAAACAATGCAAAATGATGGGACTCTGGAGACTATAATTACATTGAATAATTTACATGTGCACACTTACCAATCATGGGTCAAAACATTGCTAAATTTAGCTGGATTATTCACTATAGTTTATTGTATGTTCTTATTGTTGAGACAAATAATCTAGTTTACTAAAAAAAAAGGCCGTGATCCTGATCATTAATGAGCTCTCGTCGAGAAAATCGAGAAACAGACCAACGGACACGTTCTTCCCACGGCAACTGGACAAATAGCGCCCCCTTGCCGTTGGAACTCACACTGTGGTTGGAGGGGGCATTACTCCCGAACCGCCACTGCACTAGTGGAAACAAACTGAACCCATTTATCATTCCAACCTAAAGGGATCCAATGGCCCCAGACGTTTTGAAGCCCAATGCATCCCCCCACCCCTTAGACTCTCACAGAGAAAATGTCGTTTGACTTGAATTCCCAGCAAGGCAGCTGGGTTATTTTGTTCAATCATTCCTGATCTAGATTTTAAATTTAAATCTCCTTACAGTGCTCACAAGGTATAGATAAAGAATCTACCTGTCTATCTGCAGCTACGAGCCAGTCTCCGACCATCCGACTCGTATGAGGTTTCCCCTCTGCTGATGTGTGGGAGCCTGAAATCATTTGATCTGTGCTCTGAATGTCATCGGCCTCCCTCCGTACAGACTCTGCTATGAGCCTTCAAAC
>OMLC01043320.1:0-19948 GCA_900302585.1 Regalecus glesne
GTTTTGATTTTGAAGCCTCACTGTTTCTCCACAACCCACTACTTCTGTTTTATCTTCATTAATTTTCTTTGATGATGATGTCCATTTCTTTTGGCTAAGTTCAGTTTGCTTTAATAACATTCACATGGGGCACCCCGGTGGTGCACCAGTGTAGCTCATGCCACATAAGGCTGAGTCCTTACAGCATTGGCCGGGATTTGAATCCAATCCAGACATTTTGGTGGATATGATCCCCTCTTTCTCTCTCCTCCGCCTTTCCTATCTCTCTCTCAACTATCCTATCAAATAAAGGTGGAAAATGGCAGAAAATATATCTTTATAACATTCACATATTGTGAATGGTTATATAAAATGCAACACGGTTGATAAAAGATGTTTTGATTATACTACAACAAATCAAATTGGTATGTCTGTCAATTCATCTGTCTGCAGTGTAAAAGGTTGGAACAGGATCTATCGGAGGTTAAACGGCAAAACCCCAATACAGCAACCTCCAAGGTACACACACACACACACACACACACGCGTGCACTCTCAAACATCTTCTTTGCATGTGGAATCAGCAGCTATCCAGTACAAATAGTCCTCTGCTGTTGGTTATTAGAGCTGCCATCTAACCACACAAGGACACCAATGAAGAAGACCTTTACCTGTAGAACTTATTGTGTGTGTGTGTTCTTTTGTTTGACTCAGATGTCAGCTACATAAGTGTGAGTTGTGTCTGTGTAGCCTCCAGCTATCCTCTTGTAATGAGCTCTGGGCTCCTACATGCTTGCATCAAAGCCATATAAGTTTCACTGTTTTCCCTCTGAGATTCCCTTAAATCAAACAAATATTTGCAGTTGGAATTATAGATCATAGCAACATGGAGTATTTAATTCATCATAAATTATATTAATGAAATTCATGAACATGATATTCTAGCTATTATAACCATACAGCATGTGTTTGTGAGCACCACATTTGTATGTAAGGTGGTCCATATTACTGTAAGTCTTAACAGAACAGGTTTGAATCTGTCTTCCTCATCTTTCCTCTGACACGTTAAAACTGATCAATACTGATCAATAAGCTGCAAAGGATTTAGTGTATATTTTGATGAGGATGATTCAAAGGCCAGGACACCAGCATGGACAGGATGAATGAAAGGCTTTATGAATCTTCTTTCTCTTCCACCACCTACGTTTCTCTTATTTCCTTCATCTCACAGGCTTTGTGTACGTCTGTCAGCTTATTAAGAAATATATTAAATTTTGTTATTTATGTAGCGCTTGCTTTTTCCATAAAGCTCCTTAATTAGGGGGGTCTCTTGGGATTAGACAAGTCTTTTTTTCATTTTCAACAGAAACAGGAACAGCTGTCATCAAATTAGCAGCCTGGCTCCTCCACCAGTAGCTCACATGGCCAAGGTCATAGGGTGTTAAGCTATGCCCACCAGTATGTTAGCCACGCCCACCAGTGTGTTGGAGGGATATGAATAGGTTGATGACGAGTTGAAGAGCTGACTTTAAAGTACCCCTCCTCTCAGAGATATTTGTCTCTGATTTTTGTTGTTGAATTATTTTTCTGTCTGCTAAAATGTCTGATCTCGACTATGCTGACATGTCTGTATTTTGTCACTAGAGCAGTGTTTTCACATTCCTCTACTAAAGGGGGAGCTGTCTGTGCACTTACCTAAAATCTGAGTAAAAAAGTGTGCAGTTTTGGGATGTAAACTGGATCCTGGAACTTCCTTTCCCTGTTAAGCAAAAACTCCCACTATACTACTGAAATGGTAAATGATCTTTGATACAAAGGAGACAGTTTGGACTTTATTAGCTAGTTATGATGGACATTTGCTCCAGTAAATCAGTTAGAATATATATGACAGGACCCCAGTAGCTGTTTACTGCACTTCATTTTCTTAGCTGAAGGCACCACAAAGCGCAGGGCATTCATCCAATGGAGAAAGGATTAATATTTGGGAACCTATATGTGTGGTTCTGTAAACAGAAATTAGAAAACAGTGTTTACATTTACAATAATAATAAGTAGGCTTCACATAGCACACAGTACTATGATTCATCAAAGGTTAAATTATACACATTCGTAACTAAACGAATGGACAAAGTGAATTGCTCAATCAGCCTAATATCAAAGCTATTCATATACAAAGGCTGCTATCATAAAAAAATACACCAACTAATATTTAAAGCCAATAAGCAGCGATTGAGGCAGTGAGCAAGCACCACTGATTATTCTACCTACTGAGTTCTGTGCAGTGTTAAACAGCTCCTTTCTGTGGTGGATATTATGCTGTCAGTTAGAAGATGGCACTAAATTATTCCTCGTCAAACCAGACAGCAAAAATCCACAAATTAAGCACACCAACAATGGGAATACTGAACAATATACAGACAGGTGTGACAGTCATACCTAAAATTCTACTGTTTAAGAGCTACAGTATTGTGGGTGAAATTGGTTACATGTGCTTTCAGCATGGTAGGATGTTTTGAGATCACATCTCATATGTTTCATATGATTGAACAGAAATTGAAATACAGCATCAAGTGCACAAATAAAGACAAATATCACCAACTAAACTATTAACGAAGAAAATTCTTTGGCATTTACATTACCATGGATGGACATTAACACAAATGAAGTCCTTGAAGGATAAATTAGATGGGTCACACCATGGCGTGTGTCCATATCTTTGCTAGTTGAAAATCCCCCACAATTCTGTCAAACTCAGGGGGCAGCCAGGAACCAAACCCGGGTTGTCTGCACTAAAGGCAAGCACGCTAACCGCTAAGGGCTTTCGAGGCTCTATGAATGTCACACTACTCTGTGCTTATAATGACATAGCAATCGCTTTTGGGTAATATGTCAACTGCTGCCTATGATTTCTGGCCCTTTTTTAACATTATTGTTTTTCTTATCGTTAATGACTAATATTTTATTTATATAACACTTTTAAAAACACCATTACAAAGTGTTTTACATAAGATAAGATATTCCATTATTAGTCCCACAGGGAAAAATTTATATCATTAAAGCAGCAAAAACTACAAGCATAAAAGCTAAACAGCATTGAAAAAATATAATCAAAATATACAGGTGTAAATATTACATAATATGAACAGCATATACAGTATTAACAGGAAAAAGACAGACTCGGCAGTTAACTAAATGGTCTGCAATCCAGTTGTTAATCTTGTGAATTTTGGTCTGTTGGGGGAGCAGTGCTGGGTTATACAATCTGACAGCTGAGGGAAGGAAAGACCTGCAAAAATGCTCCTTCAAACTTGGATGCAGTCACTGAAGGAGCCCTTCTGTTCAGTAAGCAAGTCCTGCATGGGATAAGATTCACGATCCATCATGGATGACAACGCAGCCGACTTGTAAATAAATTCCAACAGTAGTGTACTGGGTTCATATCCTGCCGTAGGGCTCAGTAAATATGAGGCATTCATTGTAAAGTGCTTTGAGTGGTCGGTAGACTAGAAAAACACAAAAGCAAGTCCATTCACCATTTAGCCATCATCCTCTTTCCTCCAACCACCATGTACCTTGTACCTTGACCCTATGCACTTGTTGTACGTCGCTCTGGATAAGATATATATAATTATATAATTATTTTTTCAAATATTAGAGGTCCATTTTACATGTCATGATTAGTCATTACATTACTTTGCAGGCATTTAGCAGACACTCTTATCCAGAGCGACGTACAACAAGTGCATAGTGTCAAGGTACAAGGTACATAGGTCCCCACATTGTGAGAGTGGACACATACTTTAATAGACCATTGGGGATCAAGGCTGGATGCCCTTCCTTATACCCTATGGTGGATCCGAACCTGCAGATTTTGGCTCCTTAGTTCCCAACGCGTGTGCCTTACCATTGAGCTAATCAGAACCTGTCATTACACTGAAATTGTTCTGACCAGTATGCTGAACAATCTTCTACTTGCTATGGATTCTGATTCCACCTCTGTGCTTCTACTGCTTGACCTCAGTGCAGGCTTTGACACATTAATCACTATATATTAATAGACAGTATAATTGTATGTTTGGTGTCTCTGGCCTGGCTTTCTCTTGGGGTTAGTCCCACTTATTTAGAAAAACATGATTTGTTCACTATAATATTACATCGAAATGATCTGACATGAAATATAGTGTAACTCAGGGCTTTGTTCTTGATTCTATACTATTCTCTCTTTATGTTTTACCATTTGGCTAGATTATACACAGTGATGAAATAAATTTCCATTGCTATGTGGTTGATACTCAGATGAATGTGCAGATATGGGGTGATTATCATACCCAAATCTGGAGTGCTGCTTGGCTTCTGTGAAAAGTTAGATTTGACTAAATTTCTTGCTTTTAAATTCAGATAAAACTGAGACAGTGATTATTCACCCTGCTAGACATAGTCACAAATTTGATCAAGTAACCATAACAATCAATAACTGAGTGATTTTGCTAAGTGTGACAGCCAAAAATCTTGACGTTATGTTTGATCCCAGGCTTTCCTTTGATAAATACATTAGACACATCACCAAGACTGCTTTTTTGACTAAAGTGGCATAGCTAAAATTTGGTCTTATCTGACTATGGCTGATGCAGAGGTTCTAATACATGCATTTGTGTCATTCTAACATGACTACTGTAATGTTCTGTTTTCAGTTCTGCCACATACTAGTGCTAAAAGTCTTCAGATTATTAACATTTTGCAGCTAGAATCCTATCTAAAACTAGAAAATGTGACCTTATCAATTGTTAGGTCAGACTTCAGGGTGGTTTTGGTAACTTAGAACATCCTATTTAACAGGAGCAGTGAGCACAGCCACTGTGCGGCCCTCCTGGAGTAGTATGAGGTTCAGTGTCTTGCTCAAGGACACCGTGACACGCTTTTTAGACAGGCCGGGGATTGACCCATCAATCTCAGATTACTAGATGACCACCTTACCTCCTGAGCTATACAGCCCATATACAGGGCTCCTGTGTTTGTCTTAAGTTAAAAAGAATTCAGCTGGTGGTAGGGCCTTTTCCTATCAGGTTTTGTTCTTTTGAAATAACATGCCCTCTTCCATCAGATTATCAGTTTGCTGTCCTTTAAATCAAAATTTAAAACTATTTTTTTGCCTTAACCAACAATTTTTTGTCTTTAAAATTTAGTGCTTCATAACCCATACTACATAATTGCTGGGTTTCTGTCTCAATGACCAAGCACTGTTATACTGATGAGATTACAGAATGTAGACTACTGTCTATTACTGCAAACTGTTCTCTTCCCTAACATTTCTTTTTGTTCTCTGAGTGATGCATTCTCTGTTGTGGTTTACTGTGTGTTTGGTCGTGTGATGTCAGTCTCCTGTGTTTTTGCGTATGGTCAGTCCTCCTCCAAGGTCTCCATGATGACGGACTCACCACCCTGACTCTGTTGAGCGTCCTCCTACGCAATAGTCTTGATGCATGCTCAATAATCCAGGTAAGGGAATCACAAAAATAGGTGAATCGGTTCAAGTGGATCAGAAGTTTATTCACAAACGTTTCATCACTCAAACAGGTGACATCTTCAGTCTCCTCTTCAGTCCAGTTCAACCGATTCACCACTTTTTGTGATCTTCCCCAATAGGCTATAAAAATAAACTTGACTTGAGTTAATACTGAGACTTAGATTGGCTGTTGAAAAGAAACTGCGAGTGGACTACTGGTCAGACCAGAATAATATATGTGCGTGTCAAGAGAAGAGGACAAGGATTTTCAATCCATTCTGGTTTAAAGTGGTTCAAATGTTACTTTGATAAGTAAGTCTGAGTTGTCAGGACATTGAGAGCAGGTCAGTTGAGGTATAGAAAACAATTGATTTTGATTTGGCTTATTGACTCTGATTTTACTGGATTTTCCCTGCATTGTAGCTCCTTCCTGTAGCTATGGCAGGATGTTGAACATCCTGAAGACCTCTTAAGACTATAGGAAATATGTCTGTTTGCAGTTGATCACCCAACTTGCATATGAACCCAGCCTATTGTTGTGTGGCATCAATGTACTGTTTATAAGGAGGGGGATGTTTGCCTTGAGCTCAGACTGAAGAAGTCACCTGGTGAGTGATGAAACGTTTCTTGATAAACTTCTGATCCAGTTGAACAAATTCACCTCTTTTAGTGATCTCCATACCTGGATTATTGAGCATGCATCAAGACATGTCTGTTTGAGTTTTACGTCAGATTCATGTAACAGACTCTGTTCACACAAACCATCTGTCATGTGAGGAAATGTATTATTCTTTTGATGTTGTGAGGCAAGAGACCATCCGTTCTTCTGGGTTGAGGAACAGAGTTGTAGAGGAGTTCTGTGTGTCCCTGTCTGAACTCACTTTGCTGTTTGCAAGAGTTTTGTCAGGAAGAGGAGTTTTAGTTTCTCTCATCTAAAACAACATTACTCCCTCCATACGTTTGAAGGAATGGGTAGAAAGGAAGAGTATTATGACTTTATTAAGGTTTGTCATTTACCTTCTTTAGCAGTGATGATGTCAAGATAGTCTGAGTCTTTTTGGACAAGTTAGTCCTGAAGGGCTGCAGGCTGTCCCGTATCCTCCGCTTGTTCAATTAAAAACGAGAAAACTGCCCTGCTGTGGATATTAGTACAAAAGGTAATAGCCATGAACAGACTTGGCATACCTGGATCCAGGTGACGGGGTTTGTCGTTGGCACATGTTAGAACAAACATGCTAGCATTTATTTGTTCATAAAGTGTTCTTAGTCATTTGATTTTTTTGGTTTATCAGAGTTGTTGTTTACTTGGGTTGGGATAAATTTTTTCCATCCATCCATGATCAACCATCATCAATCACTTATCTGAAGCCGGGTCACAGAGATAGCAGTTTCAGCCGAAGACCCTAAACTTCCATTTTCGTGGCCACATCAACCAGCTTTGATTGGGGGTCCTGAGGCGATCCCAGGCCAGCATGGAGATACAATCCTGCTCCTCTGCCTTGATATGCCTGGAACACCTCACTTTGGAACCGACCACGTGACATCCTTACTAGAGGTCTGAACCATCTCCTTTCTATGTAAAGGAGCAGCGGCTCAACTATGAGTCCATCACAGATGGCTGAACTTCTCACTGTACCACAAAAAGAGGTGAATCAGTTCAACTGGATCAGAAGTTTATTCTGATACGTTTCGTCACTCAACCAGGGACATCTTCAGTCTGAAGAAGACTGAAGAAGGTATGGAAATCTGGATTATTGAGCATGCATCAAGACATTCTCACTGTATCTCAAAGGGAGATGCCAGAGACTACTGAGATAAGAGTAGGAACAATTCTTTTAAACATTTTAACATTTTCTTTGTATTTATCTATTGCTGAAATACTCTGTCAGGAAGAAGTATGTATTTGTCTTTATTAACTTTATTTCTGAGGTGGCTAAGCTTGCTGTTTGTTTCATCTGAAAAATCAGAATCTTAAGGTCCGAGGTCCATAAATAGAAGTGAGTGCAGGATTTGTAATGACTGGTGGTTTGTTCAAATCTCTCTCTCTTTCTCTCTCAATGTAAAGGTCAGGGTGGCCTCTGTTCTGTACCCTTTATATGAACATCATTTGCATGTGATTCTGAAGTGTCTGATTAAAGGGCATAATGTTTGAAATAGTAGGTGCTCTATTCTGCCCCACTGGATACAACACATATTGACTCAGTGTTGGTTTCTTTTGAAATTCTTCTTTGACTTGAAGACCTTGAGGGCCGTAATTAGAAAGAGAGGGGGTGGAGGGGCAGGAAGAAAGGAGAAAGAGAGTAGAGTGGTAGAGTGCATGCTTCGGGAACTGACAAGCTGGAGGCAACGAGTTTGTACCCACCATGGGGCATCAGGAAGAGCATCTAGCCTCAATCCCCTAAACTCCATCTAAGTCTATGTCCACCTCAGCGATGTGAGGACTGATAGTGGACCATAAAACGGAGCGCTCAATCTTTAGTGTTTAACTCCTCCATATGCGGCTGATTTCTGGCTTGTGTCTATGCCTATGTGTTATTTATTCATGTCTATGAACAAGGTGCCTTGTTGTCTATGTTGGTGTTTATTATATTTGTGTGTTAGTTACCTGCTGTGGTCTGTACAGCATTTTGGTCAATGTGGGTTGCTTTTAAATTTGCTCTATATATAAATTTGACTTGACTATTTGTTCTGTATATTTACATTGACCCTTAACCTTTTTACTGATGCTTTCATGTAATTAGGGATTTAGTTAATAAAGCTTATTATTTTGTTAAGGATTAAATATCTGTTGATTGGAATTTATAAGACTCAAAACATGTAAATTAGGCATTCACCTCTGTCTTTCCAAACAGGATCTTTCTGTCCTGCCAGTGGATTTAGAGAGGTCTCAGAGGGAGAGAGACCAGGCCCTGGAACACTTACGTAGACTGGAGGACCAACTGCACAACTACTATAGGTAAAACCACAGACACCCCCCCTTTTCCTTCAACACACAGCCAAAACCAGAGAAATCCCCTCCTTACATTCAACATATAGGCAAAAACACAGGACTCCTCCTCTTACCTTCAATAAAGTAAGTGACCAAAATGGATTTTGTCAGGAGGGTGTCTGTCATCTCCCTAAGAGATAGGGTGAGAAGTTAGTCATCCATGAGGGACTCAGAATAGAACTGCTGCTCTTTCAAGTAGAAAGGAGCCAGTTGAGGTGGTTTGGGCATCTATTAAGGATGCCACCTGGTCGAGTCCCTAATGAAGTATTCTAGGCACATCCAGCTGGGAGAAGGCCATGGGGTAGACCGGGGACCAGGTGGAAGGATTATATCTCCAAGCTGGCCTGGGAACACCTTGAGATACCCAGTCAGAGGTGGTGGATGTGGCAAGGGAAAGGGAAGCTTAGGGTTCCTGGCGGAAATCTGCTACCTTCGCGACCTGGCTCAAGGTAAGCCGTTGCCAATGAATGGATGGACTAGGACTAGGGGATGGGTACCTATGAGCACCACATGGAGTACACGTGTTTTTCTAGACCTCCTCTCCATACTAAAAATAATTCAGTAATTCATTTAGTATTTAGTCCAATCTGCCAGTTTTACCTCAATTTCCTTTGTCTAATAGCCTTGGAATGACGAAACCAAAACTCACACGGGGGAATAAGAAGGCTAAAGCCCCAAATCCGACTGATTATAAACCACTTTTTGGAGCTAGCTAAGCAGGCTGCACCAGCCTCAGAGTCAGGTAATGAGCCTGATGCAGAGTCTATAAAAGTTCTTCATGCAATACAACGTATGAGCAAAACAATGAACTATCGATTTGATTCGATTCAGGCATATCTAGCCCACAAGGCAGTTTCGTGGAGCCCATGCTATGTATACATTTTTCATACTACTTTATTTATTTATTCATTCTTTGATGTTCTTTTGTTGAATATTTTTGTATTTCTAGTTCTAAACGCAGTTAAAATTTGTTGTGGGGCCAGTTAGAGATGATTATCAGTTTTGCAGCACTCACTCTCTCTCAGACACACTGTAGCCAGGCACGCTAATAGACAAACCCAGCCAACTAGCTAGCTTACTGGGAAATATCTCACGTAAACTTGCTAATGTAAATTTTTATCGCTGTTTGCAGATCTTTTGTAAAAATGTCACTTTCAAAAGCCAAAATAAAAGTTTGCTCGAAGCACTGACCATTTCAAGATAAATGGACATGCAACTACATCTTCACTGACTTTAATGCATCCATTATCTGACTAATTTGCAAGGAAAAAGTAACAGTCCCGAAGGATTTCAAGATTTTTTTCTTAAAAAAAATGTATTCCCTTTTTTCCCACCTGAATTCCCCAAGTTGCCTACTGCTGGGTCAGTCTCTGTGATCCCCTCTAGAACATGAACAGGAAGGAGGAAGTGGTAGCATGTGTCTCCTCCAAGTCACATGACCACTAGCCCTCACTAGTCCACACATCATGGTCTGGTGGGGAAAGCACAGTGCTTGGCCGTCAGAGGAGAATGAAGCAGAGTACTTTCCCTTCACTTAACCAAGAGGCCTGGACCACCCAGAGGGGGACACTAGTGAACCCACAATACTTTATCCAACCTAACCCCTATAGCCAATTATGACCCACTAACTATGGACTTCTGGCCGTGGTTGGAAACAGCGTAGCCGGGATTCGAACACCCAATTGCATGATGCGGAGTCCCCCAACGATTTCACGCTTAAGCAACATTACAATACAAATCATGCAGAGTATTGTGATCAGTGTAGATGTGAGGAGAGGAAGAGAAAAGCTGCCCACTTTCAAAAAAGTTTGGCCTCTGAGCAGAACTTTTTTCACAAAGCCAAACAAAAACAAAAAAATGATGCATCTGTTCAATAGTGTAGTCTGGCAGGCTCTTTATGGTGGGACAATTTCTGAGACACTGCATATTGAAGATAGTGAATATCGTCTGCTCTGCGACTGGGTCGTTAAGCGAATTCCTTGCTAGTGGAGGAGCCACCCCTTACCAATATATTCAAGCATACTGTACCACTTTGACCATGACGCTACCTTGTGTATGTGTGGCAAAACAGGTGGGAACGTAACAAAAAGCAGACAGGAATACAAAATCCAACATGACATATATGCAGTAACCCCAATTGTTTCATCTAAAGCCCTGCTACGTGTCGTTTTCTTTAATACCACGCTCGCCGCTTGTTATTTGACCACATTCACAAAACCTGCATACATTTTGTTTCCCTTTCAACTCAGCTCATTATATGTCTAAAAGTGGTGTGGTGTCATAGACCCACAGATCTCTTTATCAATCCTCTCGTGGCTGTTTCCAGTAGTCCTGTTAGTGAGTTTGTGTCAACCATCTTTAGATATTCTTTTAATGACACCATTTCACCATTTATAACATTTTTAATATGTTTTTAAGTACAGTAAATGCTTGACACTGAGACACTGCGCTGCTATTTCCATGACCAAAGTTCTCATACAGCATACAATACCAACTGGTCGGAGAGCTGGGCATAATTCTCCACAGTCATTAAACAGATTGGCCGTTAAGTGAGTAGTATTTTTATAGTAGCGGAATTAATCATTTATTGTCCGATGACATTTGCCGATAGTTGAGCGCTAAAGCAATCAATTTCACACACTATTCTTTGGCACTTGATGAAAGCACAGATGATAAATGACGATGTCCAGCTTGTTATATTTGTAACGGGTATCAATAACCATTTTGAGTTAACAGAAGAACTGCTAATGTCATATGTAATGCGGAAAATGCTGCAGCCAAAGATACATTTCAAGTGCTGTGCTACACAGTTGAGTGTGGCACCCTGAAATGAATTGGCTGGAATCACCACTGATGGTATCCTGTTAATGATGGGAACGAAATTGGCATGTAGTAAGAAAGTTAGCACAAGAAAGCTGGAGGAAGAGAACGTAGGTCCCACAATTGCATTGCACTGCACCACTCACCAGCAGGCAATCTGCAGCAAATGCTTGAAATTTGACAGTGTAATGGCTGTTGTGTCAAAATCCATTTATTACATTAGATCAAGAGGTTTACAACACTGGTGGTTCTGTGTGTCTCTTGAGAAAATAGATACAACATACGGAAGAGATGTGCTGTACTTCACAGAAGTGTGCTGGTTGAGCAGGGGCAGTGTCCTGAGAAGGTCTTTTGAATTCACAGAGGCCATCAGAGAATTCATGAAAGACGGCAGGCTCCATATTCCTTACCTTGAGGATCCCAAATGGCTCATGAATTTAGTATTCTTAGTTGATATCACACAAGCACTTAACACTCTTAATTTAAATTTCTAGTGAGCAGACCAACTTATCACTGGAGCATTTGATAGTATGAAAGCCTTTTCTGTAAAACTCAGATTCTGGAAAACACAGTTCACAAAGCAAAAAAACTTTTCCACTTTCGAACATGCCAGTCAATTATCAGTTATGGTACCAGTCAGTGTTGGTGAATATGTGACTCATTGAAAATATGCAGCAGGAGTTTGAGTATAGCTTTTCTGATTATAAAAACTCACAGCACGACCTTCCAAATATTGGCAGACTCCTTCTCCCTTGATGTGGGTAGTGGTCCTGACACATTTCAAATGGAGCTCATAGACCTGCAGTTTAACACTGAGCTCAAGGCAAAGTTCAGGGAGGCACAAGAGAAGCATGAGATCCTTGGACAGTTTCTCAGAGAGCTTCCCAAAACATTCCCACAGTTGTCCAAACTCTTCTGGCTGGTCATTTGTCTTTTCAGCAGCACCTACCTGTGTGAGAAACTGTTCTCAACTATAAACTTTTAATAAATCAAACCATAGGTCCAGACTGACCAATCGATATGTCCAGGCTGTCTTTATTGTGTCTGCTGGCCATTAGGTGAAAGAAAATATTTCTCACTTGTCTCAGCAGAAATGTCAGATTTTTTGACAAAAAGTAGGTTAAATATGTAGGTCTAGGCCAAGTTACAACTGTTGTACATAGTCACCCATTCATGTAAAAACTCTGAAATAAAACATGAAAGAAGAATAAAAGATGATATGAAGGTTAGATTGTCAAAAGTGTTTTTTCTATCCCATTTGTACTGGCCCATCTTCATAAGATCATCTGTCAAGTGGTCCCCAGGTCATTAGCATTTGAGTTCGCTGATTTAGAGGCTTCTATCCAGTCATCCTTGGTGAGTCTAAGTAACTGAACAAATGAGGTAGATATAGCTAGTTTCAACTACGACTGCCACCTCTCGCTTGATGAGCGAACCTGTACAAATATGTTGTCAGACAATGAAGTATGATAGTGATTGACTCCAGGCAGCAAAATATTACCTGATGACCTACCTGAGAAGATAGAGAAGGGATGTCTGACAGGGTTCTCAACCATGCTGGGGCGGCATAGCTCAGTGGGTAGAGCGGTCGTCTGGCAATCAGAAGGTTCCAGGATCGATCCCTGGTCCTGCATACAGCATGTGGAGGTGTCCTTGAGCAAGACACTTAACCCCTAACTGCTCCCTGGGCCCCCGTATGTTGGCAGCTCACTGCTCCTATACAATAGGTTGGGTCAAAAATGCAGAGAAATCCACATTTCCCCTTGCGGGACTGATAAGGGAATCATTATTTATCATTATGTTTGTCACAAAGCTGCTGGATGTTGGCTGTTTCTCCAAGCCACTGAAAGTGGATTGAGTACAACCTCTCTCTGTTGCTTTCCCTGCGGTTTCTTCCTATCTGTACTCTGTGATTTCTTTTTAAGGAAATTACTCCTTATCCAGTGCAAGAGTCTAAGGACAGGATGTTATATTAGTGTAAAGTCCACTGAAGCAAATTTTTTGGTGATAATAGGCTATACAAATTAAAATGACTTTACAGCATCTGGGAAGGCAGCTCTCCAAAGACGATGTGCATAATAACAGTAAAAATTCATAATTTTCAAGGGTTGAACTTCCTGAACTGACAGAGAAAGTGCATCCCCTGCTGGGCCTTATTTAATGAGTGTGTCTATTCTGGGTTCCCATCTTATATCCTGGGAGATTGTGGAGCCCAGAAATTGCCGTGGGAGAGTCCGTTCCCGTTTTGTTTACATGTTGGCATCAAAAAGCATAGTCATTGACCAGAATCTTTGTCCGTCTCACTGCTGCACTATTTAAATAGGAGCAACAACAGTGAGGGAAAGCCAGAGAGAAAAAAAAAACATACAGAAAAGAAAAGAAAGAAAAATGGTCTTTAGATAAAGCCAGAGATGTTGATATGAAGGTGTGTGTATGTGGGGGGTGGGGGGTTTATGTGTGATGTTTATGTGCAATATGTGATGCATACTTGTTGAATATTTTGTGTGTGTGTGTGTGTGCGTGCGCGTGCGTGCGTGCGCGTGCGTTCGTGCGTGCGTGTGTGTGCTTGTGCGTGCTTGTGCGTGTGCAAACAGATGGAGAAACAGACAGCCTAATTATTGAGACAGACAGTGACTTCTGATCCTTCAGTGTCATTCCATGTTGAGTAACTGGGTTATTAATACTACTACACCTGAAACGTGTGTTGGATACAACACCTCCCTGTTTTTTCCTGGTTTGATGAAGTGACACCTTTATATAGAAACCAACTCTGAGAAACAAAGTCTAAACAGCGTGTTACTTCTTTTGTGGCTTATTCATTCATGAAACAAGATTGCTATGAGAGTTTATCTCTGCTACTCTATTCATTGTCAGGATTGAGTCTGACCCTCCTGCCAGCAAGACAGAGACATAAAGATGAGATCATGCAGGGTTCTGATCTTATTTCAGCCATTATTCATTTTCCACAGGTGAGTCTGAAGGGTGAAAAGCTTGAATAATAAGTAAGCAAAGATGAACCAGCCTTGTGCTCAGAGGTCATAGAGCACAAGGCCAGCATGTGTCTTATGAACAGGATAGTTTCTGTGATTTTTGTTTGTTTGACCCTTTTAGATTTCGGTAATTTCTGGTTAATTAGTGGTTAAGCGGTGCTGACTTGGAGATTTCTTCTAACACTCGTATCCCCTTTTGACCAACAAGAAGAAGATATAGTTCTTAGATGCTCTGGTGCTACTTCTGGTTCACAGTTGCTTCAACTTGAGTTCCCTCCGAGAATCAGTTTTATTTTCCATGCAACAGTATCTTTCTGTGTAGTACAAGACAGGGGTGTAATGTATGAGACAGGCCCCCACAGTCATGACCCCCCCACACACACACACACAAAAGTTAGGGTTAGGCCAAGTGATGAGAGTCCTTTTATGCCCCTATACATTCTACCCCTGTCTTGCAGTTCACAGATAGATAGCTGGTTAGAGTGCTACGTCATTAAGTCAATGTATATGTTTTTTATAAGAAAGAAAGAAAGAATTCCTCTATCCGTCCCGCAAGGGAAAATTCTAGTCTAATGACCACTCAAAGCATTTAACAAAGAATGCCTCACATTTACCGAGCTATGCGGTGGAATATGAACCCGCAATGCCTGACTCCCAGGCATGGACTCTTCCAGCTGAGCCACCAGGGCTCTAGATGGTGATCAGTTGACAACTCCATATGTCTCTTCACCTGAGTGTCCAAGACATGCAGCCTCAGATCATATTTATGATAACAAAATCCATCATTGATCTTCTGCGTAAGGGGCACTGGTACCATGTATACTTATGAGCATCCTTATACTTGAACATGGTGTTCTTTATAGACAATCCATGACTAGCACAGAAGTCCAATGATAAAGTATCGCTTAGGTTCAGATCAGGAAGGTTGTTCCTCTCAATCCCACCCCTCCAACTCTCCATCATTATCCATGTGTGCATTGACATCTCCCAGTAATGCTATGGAGTCCCCTACAGGAGGCCCATAAAAAACTCCATCCAGGGTCTCCAAGAAAACCAAATACACTCGGCTGCTGTTCAAATACAACACAGACAACAGTCACTTTCCCCCAAAAAAAACCTAGGTTTAGAGGGGCAACCCTCTCATCTACATGGATAAATTCCAACATAGTGACACTAAGTCAGGATCTTGCAAGGATCCCCACACCCACCAAGCACCTCTCACCTTGGGCAACTCTGGAGAAGAATAGAGTGCACCCCCTGTCCAGGAGTTTAGTTCCAAAGCCGATGCTGTGTATAGAGGTGACCCTCACCAGATCTAACTGGTAGCAGTATGCCGTCCACACAAGTTCTAACGGGTTAGATTTAGATGATGTAAAAGAAAACACGATTCATTAGATCAGCCCATGTTCTTCCATTGCTAAATATTCCAGTTCTGATGCACGTGTCCATTGCAAAAAAAAAGGTTAGTGGACAGGGGGTCCTCATGGGTATTCTGACTGACTATACTGACCCATAGACACCAGAGTGCAATGCACTGTGTCTTAACAACTATCTATCATAGCCAGCATTAACTTTTTAGCAATATGAGCTAGAATGTGGAATTAGACCAGACAGGCTAGCTTATGTCCTGCTGCCTATCAGTGGGCCCTGGCCCCCCTGAACATGTTACCATTTCAGTGGCTGTGTTCCTTGGATCATGTTTTGGTAGGTACTGACTAATAGATACTGGGACCACCCCACAAGACCTGCCATTTTAGAGATGTCCTGATCCAGTCTTCTTGTGATTACAATTTGGCCCTCGTCAAAGTTGCTCAAATCCTGACACCTGACCACATTTTCCTGCTTCCAACACATCAACTTCAAGAACTGGCTGTTAACTTATTTCCAAAATTATCCCACCCCTTGCTAAGTGCCATTGTAACGAGATAATAATCAATTTTATTCACTTACCTGTTAGTGAGTTTAATGTTTTGGCTGATCACTACATATCCTTCTAGCTTCAGCTTACAGACCAATTTTAATTCTTGAAAAAAAATCTGCTATTACTTTGTATTAATTTGAATAATCTAATATTGATTTCCCTAAATGTCTTGTCCATACTTATTTAAGCCTTATTATTATTAGTGTGTGCTATTGTTGGTTTACTTGACATCATATATTGTTACGATGAAGTTGGTTATACTGATATGTGGCAGTATAGATTTGATCTACTGTGTACTTAATTTCATTTCACCACTGATTCTCTAAGACACACTTACGCTAAATGCTATCAACTTGACATATATTCTTAACTCTATAGTCACTCCATAGTAAATGTTTCACTACTACTATTACTTCCTATAATGATACTATGCAATTGACATGCAGCACTATATGATGCCTGTTGGTAAAGTTTGATTTTTTTTTCTCTTTTTGATATATCCATCCATTGTCAGCCGCTTACCCGAACTCGGGTTGCAGGGGAAACTGGAGCCTATCTCAGTTCTCATTGGGCGAAAGGCAAGGATACACCCCTGACGGGTCGCTAGTCCATCACAGGGAAGAGCAATGAGGGAAACGGTGTCTTGCTCAAGGACACTTCGCCATGCTTCTCTGCAGGTGCAGGACTTGAACCTGCAACCTTCTGATTGCAAGACGACCTACTGAGCCATGTCGCCCTCTCTTTTTGATTTATATTTAGCTAATTTCACACTCTCTCTCTCTCTCTTTCTCTCTCTCTCTCTCTGTAATGTATACAGTGAGGATCTGAAGTCCTATTATCTGATCATTACTGTGTCCAGATGGCTCAGTCAAACAGCAGTGGCTCAAGCGTTTGTAGAGGTTAAGCTGTTCTCACTGTGGTTTGACTCATGATGTATCCTGATGGATCTGACTGCAAGGTCCCTGGTTCAAAACCTCTTCAGAAAGACACCTTTCAGTCACTGAATAATGTTTTCTCTCTCTTTCTCTCTCCATAGCCTCCATCAGTCCTGGCAGACTACCTTGGGCTCCCAACCTTCCCTTCCTGATGATAGTGTGTCTCCTCCGGACACAGCAGTACAGCAGTTCCCCTTCCTGCTGCAGTTCCAGCAACTCTGCAGGGAACACCACAATACACTGACTGAACTACACCAAGCCCAGCAGGCTGAGAGAGAGGCCCGAGAGAAGATCAATAGGTATCAGAACCACCACCCATCACTCTATTCAGTCTTTACAATCCATCTTTATTCTGTTGCTCTATCCATCCATCACTCTCTATCATCATCCATCATTCTGTTTCACTGTCACCCATCATCATGCTGTCTCCATCTATCCATCCATCAACCTGTCTATAATCCATCCATCACTTTGTCTTTCTCTATTGGTCAATCACTATCTCTTTATCATCCATCCATCACTGTCTTGCTATCTGTCCAGCCTTCAATTTATTTCAATCATTCATCAATCACTATCTCTCTACCCATCCATCCATCATTTTGTCTCTTTCTATTATTGTTGAGTAATATTCTTTCATTAAATTTTCAGCAGAATGAATAAATTGATTGATCATTTGTTGATTGAGCTTAGTCTGGAGAGGTGGAGGAATGCACTGGAGAGAAGAGGAATGAAAGTCAGTAGGAGGAAAACAGAATATGTATGGGTGAACAAGATGGAGACAGTGGAATAGTGAGGATGTATGCAAGCAGTAGAAGTGAGGAAGCTGGGTGAGTTTAGGGGTCAACTGTCCAAAGTGGGGCCTCCTGTGGTGTAGCGGGTTAAGAGGATATTTAGCGCATCTCTGTGTCATGCAGTTGGGTGTTCAAATCCCAGCCTTGCTGTTTCCAACTAGAGCCCAAGCTCCATAGTTAGGTGAATGTGTGGTTGGGTGGGTGGGTTTGTGTTATTGTATATGGATCTCTTTGTGTCTGAGTTTGTCCATTTATGCTTGTCCTTTTTTAATGTGTTTCATTGTGTGTATAAGTGTGTATTTACTTAGTGCTCTCAGGTTTAGATGTTGATTTTGTGACGCTGAGAATCTTAATAAGGATTTAACGCTGCACCCCCCCATGTGTATGTGCGCGCACACACTTGTTACAGCAGTGCCAAAATCTCCACAGCCAACATTAAAGCAGACACACAAACAAACACATACAAACAGACACGTACACACACAGCAGGTTGATATCAGGAACTAAGCTAATATGAGTGGAGTGAGAGAAGAATCTGTCTGGCTGCCTATCTCTTAATGAAGGATCTGATGTTGATTTGTTGGTACTTTTCTGTTGTTTCTTACTTTGGTTATTTCTTACTGATCTTGTGAATTCTGCCCCACTCAGTGCTGTTAGTAGAGCCTGTCAAACACACACACCATCACTAGTTGGTAGTCTTGGTTGATATACATCATTGATTCAGTTCAAGTTGTGATGATGAGGGCTGTTCACTCAGAGTTGGTGTTGAGTCTCTTATTTTATATTTCTGACCTTTCTTTCAAAGTGTCTGAACTTTGAAGAAAGGTACCACACCCAACATTTGTCTGTTCTCATGAACTGAGCAGTTGTGATAAGGCAATTAAAGCATTTGATGCTGATGATGGTAACGGACAGCCTGTATGTATGTCCATGTGAGATTTGGTTTTTATGGCAAATTATAACATCAGACCATACACATGAAATCCACTTTCAGTTATTCTCTTCCACCACACCAATGTGCTTCATCAGGATTGTGGCCACGACCATCTTAGACCACACCCACATTACTATAGAAGCATTTGGAAGTGACAGTAAAACGCTGACATGGCATGTTATCTATCTGGTCTAATATGTCCAGAGGTGAAAAGACTCAAAATTACCTTCTTTGAGCTGATTCCTGCAAATGAAGTATTAGATCTAGTTTGTCACTGACTGGTTGTAATGTGAGCTGTTCTAAAAACCAAACAGTCTCTCCTCCTGTTTTGTATGTTAGTTTCATCTCAACTGCTCACCCTGAAGACGGAGTGATGAAACTCTGATCAAAACAGCTTAAGTCTTCCTTCCAGGGCCCTCACTGTGTTCTTGTGCTCAAACCTGCAGCTCTCTGCTCTCATTTCATTTCCAGCAGGGGGTCCAGCAACTCATAAGTGCCTTTCAAGTTTTGAATTTCGGGAAAGAGGAATGTTTGCTCACCAAGCGGGCGAGCACCCCACACCCATCTCCTATTCTCCTATTCTCTCTTGATACTGATCAAGTCGTTTGTCAAGGTTGAGCATTTTAATTTGGAGAGACTGAAAGACAGCTCCCATCTTTGACAAATTCATCTCCCTAACTTTATTATTCAGTTTCCTGTTTATCTTTTCTGCTCATTTTGCTTTGCTCTTGTTTCCATTGGCAGGGAAAAACAAAGTTTATTTGTGCTTCAGTGAAACATTTCTCCTTGTCAGAAAAAAACAAACAAAAAATGCCTATGTGTGTGTTTACACCTTTTATTATGTATCTTAATTTTACTTTATCTTTGTGTGAAAAAAACCCCAAGCCAAAGAGTTTCACACAAGTGTACTTGTAAATCCGGAGTGACGATATACATCTTGAGTCTTGAATGTTCTGTCAGTGAAGTGAGGATGAGGAAGATATAGATGATTCATAAGAGGGTGTGATGAAGAAAAAAGAACAAGTTCATTATTCACAAGCATCTGACACTTTACAACATGTTGTGTCTTATATTAGTCGCTGTGTG
>OMLC01043321.1:0-11858 GCA_900302585.1 Regalecus glesne
GTCTGATATATATATATATATGTGTGTGTGTGTGTGTGTGTGTGTGTGTGTGTGTGTGTGTGTAATTTTGTTTGCCACCCAGTACAAATGCAGCAAGGTGTGGAGACAGAACTAGATTTGCAGAGATATTATCACTTGCTTAAATGTGCGGGTACCGGTAAGATTTGATTTAAATATACATTGACACTTAATGTATGGATTATGGACATGTTGCCCTATGCTGCATTGAGTCTGCAGTTTGATACTTTCCCTTGAGAAGGGATCGCTTTCATTTGGGTACCCCTGTGATCTTATCTCATTAATATCCATGCTTAAGGAGCAAACTATTTTTTTACGTTTTGGCATCAGATTACATTAATTGGACAAAGGCGGCAATTACAAATTGGAGAATTTACACCCTGAGGGGGCAAATAATGGCAAGACTGGGCTGGCGGCTCATTGTCCAATAGGGGGCACTAGAAGGGGGATAATGCCTCATAGCGTTAGCACGTACGTAAGGACGACAGTGAGGGTGTGGACATAGCTGGGCAATTCAATCTTTTGGACATACGATTTTGTGTTTGATAAACTTTTCCCCGATTCTACATCAGAAAAAAAGAAAATAGTTGAATAGATCTGGTAAGTTATTAGCTCTAATAATCCGTTCTCCCTTTTAATTTGAACTACAATCGAGGTGTTGTGAATCCGGTTCCCCGCCAGCGTCAGATGAGAGCGAGGGGACCGTAGCGTCCAGATAGTTGGTTAGCGATGAAAAGCTTTTTTAGAAAATCCAATTTAAACTAAGTTTATTTTACAAGAGAATGAAAGGCAACTTAATTGACCGGCTTGTGTTCTTGCACGGTTAAAGTTACAGCTCATTCATTTGCACGGTATGAGCCGCAGTCAAGCTAGTTGAGCTAACGTTGTCCTTGTTTCTTATTTTAGTGAGGTAACTTGTGACCGAAGCAAGTCAGAATTGCTCGTCAAGTCAGTTTTGGTCTACTTGTTTTGCAATGGGGAGATATTGAGTTTGAATCGGTGAAACTGAAGGTTAATTCCCATTGAACAGTTTTCGTAAACAACTTGGTCTTCAATGTTATTTTCTGTCATTTTCATATGTGCACACTACTGGAAATTAGAAATGGACTGGTTATCGTCCCTCTGTTTGATGTCTCATCGTGGATTTACACCGTGCTTTAGATCCTATGGCACTACAGTGGACGTTAGTCATTACCAAGTTTAATTACGTTGCACTACATTGCTCAGCCTCAGTCTATATTACCCACCCAATAGTATTGGGTGGGTAATATAGACAGGATTGCTCATCGACTGGTGTCCTGGTTGACTGGCTTTTTTCGTTTATGAGTTTACAGCACCTCAAAGGATGTACATCACAAAGAAATTCCACATCAAATTTGACTTTAATTTCATTTTTAGTTGTTTATCTATTGTTTTAACTATATAAGGCTCTTACAGGATAATCATATAAACCCATCTACCACAAGGGTAGAAAATGATTTGTTGGTGAATAATTCTGGTTTAAACTGATGAAATCTGTATTGCTCTTGTATGTTCTTTTTCAGGTCTATCTAAGTGCATTTTAGCCCTGACTTTTCCAGATGAGGGATGGATGCTTGCCACACCACTCTCTGAAATTGTTCTTGCTGCCTCTCTTATTTGACCTGGTCCCCCAAGCACAGTTCCATATCTCCACCCAGGAGGTTCAGTGCATCTGGCAGAGGAAGGGTAATACAGCAAGATCATGGATGATATCTTCACGCAGTGCAGGGAAGGCAATGCAGTAGCAGTTCGCTTGTGGTTGGACAACACAGAGAATGACCTCAATCAAGGGTAAGTCAAAAGTAGCCTTCATGGAAAAAAAGTGCTCTTCTCCTCATCAGTCAGAAATGATTTGCAACTGCATTTCACTAACTACTCCTATTCATGGCCTTCTAGTCTAATTGAAAGTAGCCATTCAGTTTGCCATAGTAATTGACTGATCTCTTATTGAATGCACTTGGGTGCATAAACAAAGTATTCTTGATGCACAAGCCTTGTCAAAGAAGTCTTGGCAGTGAAGTTACCACAGCCACGACAGAGGGCATGGATGCTTGAAAAGAAAGACGGAATTTATTCAGGTGTATGCTTCTATCTAAACGAGTTCAGTGCCTGATTGCACACAGCCAGCCATGCTGACTGCTGTGAATACAGTTAGAACTAAAACTTTAGTCCTGTCATTGTTATTGCATTGCTTTATTGCATTGCTCACTGAGCTTCACAAGACCATTAAAGTGGTACAAAATAGCCTCATAGATCAAAGAATCATCATGGTATAATGTACTTGTATTGGTTAGTTATGGAGGTGAGTTTCTGTGACATGCTGTGGTTTAATTTAAATGCAAATTATTAGCTCTGTGATGTTTGCTGTGCTGTAGATGCACTGATGAAATTATTGTGCTCTTTTATGCATGGCAGTTGTAGGAGCGAATACTGTTGCTGCAGTAGGACATGACATCTTTACTTGGCAGTTAGTCAGCGTACGCACTTTGATTGTGTACTGAGCCATCAATCCTGAACTGTTCCCTCTTCTTTATCCTTGAATGACTCTTTAAGGAGAATCTTGGCAAGAGTTAGTGCATATTGATGGCTAACCCAGACATCACACAGGAACATTGCAAGTTTTTAACTTTTTTCAGCTTTTGTTTTCCGAGTAAGCAGAGTGACAAGTCGGTTCAGACTGCATGTATTGTTGTGGTCAGAAGCCGATGTTCTGGTAATTTGTTTTCAAAGTCTCAAGAAAGTGGTTACCCCTATGACCCCACTTCACCACTGTGGAAGAAATGATTCACATATAAAGGACTTTTTCATCAATTTTCTGGGGTCTCTTTACTCAGTCTCCCCCTAATGCTGTCAAACTGACACGCTTTTTCAATTACCACACCCTTCTATTTTCTCAACTCATTTGTATTGTGTTGTTTAGCACTATGCAGTTTAACACTAAAAGATGCTCAAAAGTCTGTAACATTTGCTGAACATTTAATGGATTCTGCACAACAGAATTCTTTTGAAGCAAAGGCTTTAAGCAAAGATCCGCGTGTGTCTAAAACTCCTGTTGATATATACATAAAGGTATAAAGATATCACATTTTTCCATGTGGGGCGTTTAATTGGAATGATTCTGAACAGAAAGAGTATCTCACAACTAGATTACTATATCCGAATTAGCTCAAAATCAAAGTTTCATTCTGGTCAAGAAAATGTATTTGCAAAGTAGAATTTTTCCCCAGATAAGAGTAGATTTAAAGGATTCACAAGAATTTAAGCCTTGAAACTTTTATTATTTTCCCATAAATGTCTAATATTTCCCTGTGATTGGATTGTGTAGCTGCATTGCACAGACCATGAACAGAATTTCAAAGGTATCTCATTTGAAATTATTCTGCAGCACACACAATATGTGCATACGGAAAAGGCAATATAGTGGAACTGGGGCTTAAAAATACTAATGCTCTCTGGTTTTGCACTATTGCCATCCTTTTGTGTATTTTTCATTAAGGTTGGAGAAGGTGCAAATAAATCTAGCTGCTATAGATGAAAGTGCCCCCACTTGGAGCTCTCTTCCATTAGCTTGATTACATGTCAAGATCCTTTTTCTATTTGATATATCTTTCCCAGTGGGTAAGATGCACATAGGCCTTAATTTCCCTGCAATGAGATGACTGTTCCAAGACCCAAGTGTCTTAATTCTTTCTTTCTTATTTAGATAAGACTTTGGTTTAATGATAATCATCTTGCCCAATGCCTTTGAGTTTTGTGTGCTCACTAATTTCAGTGTCAGTGCATTTATAGAAAGTAAATCTGAGACAAAAAGTAGTCGAGGAATCCTGAATCTCCTTACAAGGAATAACATGCAGGCCTCAAGGGAACAGTCTACCACCTACCAAAAATGAGTGAGTAAAGGGGAGGAGAATATTTTAGTGGGCAGGACCAAGAGACAGCTCAGAAAGAGAGAGATTGTGTGTGTTCTTGTGTGTGTGTTCTTATGTGTGTGTGTGTGTGTGTGTGCGTGTCCTAAGCCTTGTCTGAATTTTTAACAGAAGGAATGCACAAGCTGTAGCAGAGCATATCACCTTCCCTTCCTCCACTCTTATATTTCCGGTAGTCTTCTCCCAGAGGTATTAGATAGTGCCACTCATTTCCTCTCATCATTTCCCCCTGTTTGAAAATAGTTAATTAGAAAGCTGCCCATAAGTATGGAGAATGCTGTGTTCTGCCCTGTCTTTTGGTTAGTTTTTTTCTTTCTTTTTTCTCCCCTCACATGTCTTTTTTCTAAATATTTGGATGACTTTTTACTCTGTTACTACAGGTTATGGAAAGCAGCCTACCAATACATGATCCTGATCCATAGAAAATACCCCCACTAAAAATTAATCATCCTTGGATTTTTAAACAAAGCTCTCTTTTATTCAATTTTGATAATACATTTTAATTCATTTTTTTGCCATTATAAGCGATTCTGCATGTAGAGTATATATAAAAAAAGTATTACAAGGTAGGGTCCATAAGTTTGTGGTTTCTCTTTATGCTAACGTGTTGGTCTTGAGAAATTGATTTTTGAACACAATGACAATACATAAATGAATATTCAAGAAATAGTCTAAATATGTTTGAGTTTATAGAATCAATATACAGTGAACATCAGCATCGCATTGAAAACAGTGAACATTACATAGTAAGAGTACCAAGTCTGTTGCCCTACCCCCACTCCTCACAATGCCCTATTTGTATCTTGTTTGGTCTCTACTTGTGGCCGTGTCTTCCACTCCACTGTTTTGGGTGGCATAGAAATATGTAATCCAGAGTTGTGGTGGCTGTCGGATTTAGCCTCCTCTATAAGCAGGCTTACAACAGCAGAGAATACCTATCAGAATTGTAATTTGAACTGCTCGGGGTGTCTCCCATTGCTCCTTCTAAAGGTTATTCTTAATGCACCTAGTAAATGCTTGTTGGATTTATAGATTCTTGGTTGGCAAAAAAGTAGATGTACAGGATGGTTGCTGTTTATATATAAACATATTGGGTGGGGGTAGATGTGAGATTTCAGCCTATGCCCCTCTTTATTTTCTCCTGGTGACAGGGCCAAGCATGTTTAGCGGGTTGGGTCATTACATTTGTTGCACTGTAACCACCTTATGTGAGTTATGTTAGGACTGTATCTCTCATATGCCTCTCCTTATGTTTGGTTTTCTTGTTGTGAAATGGTCTAATTCCAGCAAAGTGATACACCTTTTTACTGATCAAAACAATTCAATATTAAGGCTATTCTTAATACTTCAGTATCTTTCTGAAAGTAATGTTGTTAAACTGGATCAGAAGTTTGAATCAGAATCAGTGAATCAGAACTGATTCACCTCTTTGTGATTTCCATACCTGGATTATTGAGCATGCATCGAGACATAATGCTGTTAAACTGATGTTCTCATCTTCACTTTGTGGATGGGTTTTCCTGAAAATGAATCTGCCCCCCCCCATTGTGTCAGTTTGCAACCTGACGGGGATGTCAAGGCAGAGAGACACAGAGTGCAAACTGGGGCTCTCCCTGGACCTCTACTGTCTGCCAAGCTGAGGGTTGTTGGCAGGTGGAAGTTCCTGAAATAAATTGCTCAAGCTAATGTGGGGAGGGGAGCCCTGGCACTAGTGTGCATGAAAAAAACTCTGTACTTGTCCCTGCACAAGTTGGGTACCAAACCCAATAAAATGCCTCTGGTTTTAAGGCAAAATATTTCCGTCAAATTGGACTTCCTCCTCTACCTATTATCTGAGAGATGGGCAGAGCTGTGAACTAAAGTTGTGTTTCCCCAAAGTTAGAAACCACAGTAGAGATGACTCACTTGAGGATAGCTTTGTTACAGCACCTGTGTAGCATGACTTTTACTGGGATTTGGGACATACATTTGGGATCATAACAAGTAATCAATCCACTTAAACCTATTTCATGCCAAGATTTTTGTATTTTCCTTAACGTTTACAAGTCCTGGGATTGTTTAAGAAAACCTTTCACACCTCCAAACCAGTTTCAGCTTTTTACTGAATAATTCCCTTTTACACACACACTCCTCATTGTTTTTTTTTCTTGAAAAATGGCAGATGAACCTGGATATTCTCAACTGCACAATAATATTTAGTTGGTCTTTGGCATTGTTCTTGTATTTGCTGCTCCACCACAGCTACAGTGCAGCTTAATAGAGAGGAATATTTGTCTGGTAGAATGCGAAGCCGTTTTCTTTGAATATAATCTGGAACTGGGATATGCATCTTTGTTGACTTTTTTGTGATCCTCAGCTGAGAATGACATTCAGATGAATGTTGAAACGTACTCCTGTTTTGTTTTAAACCTATGTCCAGATGATCTGATGCAACGATTTTGACTTTGTTGAGTACCTGGATTATTCAGCATAAAATATGTTAATCTTTGTTAGCTGTGTGTTTAATATAAGATGTCAAACGAGACACGGACATCATGTCAAAGCTGGGATTCTGTGAGAGCCTTTCACATCAACATAATACCAGGAAATTGGTCTTCCAGTGCTGAGGAATACTGCTGTAATATATCCAGGACCAATTTCCTAGGATTTTGAGCCACAATCCCTTTCATACAAAAGTCAATCCAAGTAGAATGCTAGCATTTGAATTTGGTGTGAAATGGGTCTTAATCAGTCCCCTAGATCACCGTCTCAGTATTTTGGCACTTGGTGCTCAGGTAATTACCTTTTGATGACACCACATACTGAATGTTCCGCCACAGTTATATTATAACAAGTTGGAGTCTTATCCATATTTGTAAAAGGTAAAAATCATTGGCAAGAAAGAATGAATTTGTTTCTGAGTTTTTCCTTGATTTTTAAAGGAACCCCACCGATGGAGTGACCTAAAAACTTTCTTCCTCTAACTCAAAAAAGTGGTTCAGGTCTAATAACATCGTCAGCTCTTAACACATCTCAACAAGTCAGTATCTATGTATGCTTACTATAAGGCCCCCTGCTCTCATCGACTTGGGCACATTTTTATGCACGCTTGACCTCTTGAGGTATGAGGAAATTGCACCCAAAGCAGGTCACACAGATGCATAGTTAAATGTGTCTCTTGGGACAGATGCTTTCTGTGGACTTGTTGATGCCGTTTTTGCACTGAAACTCTGCCAGCTGGGATTTTGAGTGTTTCTGTGGAAGAAACCGCATGTGTTGGTCTTTGTGAATGCAAACTAGTGCTTTGATAGTGAGGGCAGTGGGTTCAAATTCCTTTTCATATCACAATACCCCCTCAGTACTTTGTGAGATGAAGTGATAATGTGCTCCTTTTGCTCATTCTTTCAAGGCATGTGCATAATTACATCATTAATATGCAGAGACTAGAAGGTTATATGCCATTATGGAAGCCTTTGTTAGAGCTGTACAGTGTCGATGGCATAAGAGTGGATTTTGGCATTATGTTTCCAGCAAATCCCATCTGTTGCAGTTGTGTTGAGGGTGTAGATGATATACCATAATGAGAATAGCAGGAAGGATTAGAGAAGATCTGCTGATGAACTAGGACTGAGGAGAAGCAGTGAGATGTGACACAAGCCAGGGGAGAGGCGAGGGCAGACATAGGAGGTAGGGACCAAAGAAATACAGGATGACATCATGGCATGCAGCAGCTGAGGAGTGAGCTTGTGTGTTTGTCTATGCCTGCATGCATGTGTAGATAAAGCTGAAGAAAGCCTCCCCAACCTTTATAAGGACCACAACAAATACTTGGCTCACTGTATTCTTCTCAAATAAGCTATTCAATATAATAACGTGTCAGCTGACGGTCTCTTCCCCTCTCGATATAGGCTGCTGCAAACCTACACCTAGCCTTTGCTGTGCAGGCAGCGAGGTTTGCCTGTGTCTCCTCTTATCAATAGTAAGGCTGTGCTCACTCAGTCTGTACTTTGTAATGGTTCTTAGTTGGTGATCAGTCACCATGCTGAAATAGTCTTTTATCGTGTATTGTTGATTTAGAGTCAGATAATGTTGCATTTTGTCTCATGTTTTTTTGTCAGTGCCTCTAACAGAAGGAGCAATCACAATGGCATTTGCACCAGAAGCTCTTTTATACTCTGAAGTCTGAGTTTGCATCAAGTTGCGTTATTTTTGAGTGGAGATTGACAGAAGTGTTGTATCTAACGAATTGCCCGCGATGCATGCACAGCTTTGCAGTTGTACATTGCTCAAACTCATTTAATGGTGCAATCTCAAATTTTCAAGACAAAACAACTTGTTTATTAAAACCCTAGAACCTATATTCACCTGTCCGTTTGCAGCCATTAAGACATGAGCAAGCATCAGACATTTTAATGGAAGAAGAAGCTTTATTATAGTACATACAATGAAATGTGTTCTCTGCATTTAACCCATCCTATTGTATAGAAACAGTTGACGAGCTGCAGTGCCCAGGGGCCAACTCCGGATCTTTTTCTTATTCCTTTGGTCAGAGCCACAAGCATTACAGCAAGCATATTAACCCTAACATGCATATCTTTTTTATGCTGGGAGGAAACCGGAGCACCTGGAGGAAACCCACACAGGCAGAACATGCAAACTCCACACAGAAAGGACCATGGATGAGATTTTAACTTAGGACTTTTTTTCTGTGAGGCAGCAGTGCTAACCACTGTGCCACCTTGATGCCCATTTTCTGCCTATCACACCTTAACAGAAATACTTGAAAAATTCTCAGTCTGTACCACTCATGACAGGAACATTTTTTGTAAGGAAAAAGCGATCAAAGTCCACCACAGTGGTTTGAATTGACCACTGTCCTGTGGCTACATAGCTGTTTATTTTCCTTTTGTACTCTTGATCTTTTAGTGTCAATATCTATTTCCCCTTCATCATGGTTGGCTGAAAACATCTTTATAAATAATAATGTGTGATCATCTTTCTCTCTAGGGACGACCACGGCTTCAGCCCTCTCCACTGGGCATGCAGGGAGGGCCGGTCCAGCGTGGTAGATATGCTCATCATGAGAGGTGCTCGCATCAATGTCATGAACCGTGGGGATGACACACCCCTGCACCTAGCCGCCAGCCATGGGCATCGAGAGATTGTGGGCAAGGTGTGGCCAATGCAAACACTCAAGCACACTGGCTTATAAGTATCAGAAGAGGCAGAGAACTAGTTAGAGATCACAGTATACAACAGTTTTTTATTGATATGAATGGCTGCATATCAACGTCTTTGTAACTCCCCTACATTGACACATTTTGACTAAAAAGCAAAAAAGAATTGTCAAAATTTTATTTTTATACTGCAAGCTGTCCTTTGTCATGAGGCATATAAGATGTCAAGTGCTATGAGTGGTCATTAGAGTAGGAAAATTGCTAAATGAAAACAAGTCAATTTACCATTTATCCACATTCTCATTGCATTTTTAGACTGTATCACTGCTTGAGAGAGCCTCCTCTAGGGATTTCTCTCATGACATTTCATTAAGAAAGGGTTGCATTCCCATTACATGGGCATCCTTTTGCATGGCCTTCTCCACAGTGGCTTTAAATCCATGTGCATCATATACCCCAAGTTTTATAAGGGAATAAGAAGTAAACTTGCTAGTAGGCATAACTAAAGGCACAAAAGCAGCATATTTGGAAGAGCTGGCAAAGCAATAGTTTAAGCACCTCAAGCACATCCGTGTCTTAAGATTTTATGGCTAAAACTACACATTGTAAACTCTTTGCTGGCAAACTTACTGAGAAGTTGTGCTTTGAGGGGTTTGGATCTGTCATCTTTTTTCTGTTTCTAGTGAGGCATTAAGGTTACATAAGGGCATTCCCTAATGTACACTGTGATTTATGTGAAGTAAAAACCCATCCGATTCTTTCGACCTGAATTGAAGAAATAGGGCATTTCAATATTCATCTGAATATCTACATTACCTCTGAAGTTAGCCTTGTAGGTTAGCCCAGCCCCCTGACACGGGAGGGATAGAGATGTAAATCAATCTGAGTACTTGCATACAGGTCCTCCTTGTTTAAAAATTCCTGTTCAGATGATCCAATTTAAAATTATTTTGACTTTTTCGACTACCTGGATTGTTGAGCAAAAAACCAACAACAAGATTTATAACAAGATTTATAAGGTGCATAGTTTGGAGCAAAGTTTTTAGAGATGACAAAGGTGAAATTCATTGCCATTCTGTTCCTTAAACCTTAATAGTAAAAATGGTGATGTGATGTCTCTTCAAGCACTAATTTTGGAACTTGAAGTCAGCCAAACAGCTATTTATGATAGTTGAGACTTGTCTATTCTTGTCACAAGCCTCACTTTGAGGAAGAACTGATTAGTTATTTCATAAAAAGGGAATTGCTGGTAAAGTCTGTTAATGCTAATCGAGAGATTTGATATGTTGATAGCTACTATACAAGTTGAGGTTTGGAAACTTTATTTCCACAAAACTTGATATTGCTGTAATATTTCTTTGGTAACCAATTTGATGTGATAGATTTTGAATATGTAAAATTATTTAAATTTGTGGCATCTAATGATTTTTTTTGCATAAACTCATCAAAGTAATTTCTATAAATTCAAATTAAAGTTTTAAAAAGATTAACAGTACTGGAAATGGAATCTCAAGAGGTGCTCTATTTGTTTCACACAGCAGGTAAAAATTATATTGATATTACATTTTATTTATTTTTGTTATTGCTGACAGTCTTCATTTCTATTGCATAAGTGTGAGGCTGCCACATTAGGTATCTGTTATGAATCCCTCCAAGCCAAAGTTATTCAGGTTAATATTAGGCATGTCACAATACCTCTGGAATGTAACCACCAGGTCACTGGCAGCACAGGCAAGATGAACCTTGTTTATGGCTGCCTTAGGCACCATTAATACCACAAGTGTATTTAGCCCAAACAGGATCTGACTGGACTATTTTGGTGAATAATGCAGCTTCTTTGTCTTTTAGCTGATCCAGTGTAAAGCAGACACAAACACTGCTAACGAACATGGCAACACACCTCTGCATTATGCCTGTTTTTGGGGCCAAGACCAAGTGGCTGAGGTTAGTGCACCCTCTGGTGGTCATTAAAAGGACGTGTGTTGTTTTTCCTTAACGTGCTTGATGATACCGATTTGAACTCTCTATACTTTTCAACAGGACCTTGTAGCTAATGGGGCTCAGGTGAGCATCTGTAACAAATATGGAGAAACTCCACTGGATAAAGCTAAACCTCATTTACGAGAACTCCTCAAAGGTATTTACAATGGTCCTGGATCAATGAAGGATTTGCTTGCACTTTTGATTTATAACGATGACTGCTTGTTATTGTCCATTTTATGCTTTGTTTTAATTTTATTTTCATGACCATCATCTCATTGTTGCAGAAAAAGCAGAGAAATTGGGACAAACCTTGACTAAAGTTCCCTTCAAGGATACCTTCTGGAAAGGCACGACGAGAACTCGACCTCGTAAGTCCCACAAATTTCTAAAGCCCATTTATGAGGTGGATCAGTTATGTCAGTTAATTTGAATATGGGATAGTCTTTGGGAGGAATGGTGGGGAAAATACTTAATTATAGCCTTACTGCTAATTTCTACATCAGTCTCTGAATTGCATCTTACTTTTTATTGCATTTAATAAGCTCACGACATTTCCATGAAAAGAGGGGACTATTACCAGGATTTGTCACTATAGCTTGTGCTAATCTCATGTTCACAGGAAATGGCACCCTGAACAAACATGCTGGCATTGACTACAAACAGCTCTCCCTTTTGGCAAAGATAAATGAAAACCAATCTGGAGAAGTACGTTCTTAACATTCCTGGTTTTATTGTTTTATAACAGTGAATATTC
>OMLC01043322.1:6906-17543 GCA_900302585.1 Regalecus glesne
ATATATATAAACCTGTGCTGTAGGCAGGCCTGTCACACAACACTGAGCATTTGTGTGCCAATGTGTCCTAGATAAAGTTCATCTGCAAGTGATGTTCAGGTTTCCCACCTGCAAAGGCAATCTTTATTAATGGTCAACAACTGTTAACAATAAATCCATCGTTTGGATGGTCTGCGGGGTGACAAGAGCACAGGTTTTTGTTATCGATGGCACCGATCCCCCTCTCCCATGTATTTGATCAGCTAAAAATTGAATGAGCATCCCTTCTTCAAAAGGGGGACGATCACCACAAGAGAAACAAATAAATTCAAGAAATGAAAAATGTCAACATGTATATGATCAGACAGAGATGTCGAAACAGTCACTGACTGATATGTGTTCAAAGATAATCCGATAAAGATTATCGATGTCCATTTAGGATAGTTATGGTGATGTATAGAAAGAGAGGTCTGTTTTACATGCCATGACTACTCCCCACATTGTGGGGGTGGACACAGATTTAGATGGAGCGTGGGGGATTAAGGTCGGATGTCCTTCCTGACACCCTGTGGGGGGTTTGAAACCGCGGCCTCTGGCTCGTCAGTTCCCAAAGCGCGTATTCGACCACTGAGCTACCATGACCCAAGCAGAATACAAAGAAAAAAAGACAAAGGAGGAGAGAGGACTAAGATGAATGATGAACCCTGGAGAGTCTTCCAGGGAGTTTTGGAGGCAGATGTTAGCAGTTTGTATATGCGTGTGTCATGTCCAGCTGTGAATCTATGGGACTAATCCTGATAAATTCTGGTGTAGGAGAGGTACACTTTTGATAGGATCACTGGATGCCCCTCCTAAATTACCCCCCTGATCACAATGCCATTTTCTTTTATGCCAATATGGGAGGCCTTGACTGCAGCGCAGCCCATATCATCCCCTCTGAATTTCCTGGAGGCATGTTTGGTCATTGTGGGGCCACACTAGATGGAACAACTCATCCATCACCACCACCGCTCTGTCTCTGCACCTGCCAACAGAGAATACTACCTGGCTGCTGTGTTAGCGGTGGGCCCTAAAGGAGGAATGGAAGAAGTCACGCTCAGCCTCGTAAAATTGGTAGATTATGGATGATCCCATATAGGTTGCCTAGCATCTAAAACACTTAACCAGATATCTCCGGGCCACTGCTGTCTACTAAAGGGTAATCACATTACCGGGCCAGCAGATGGAGGTGCGCATCACTCAATCTGCACAGAAGTATAGTGTTCTGCTAGCAGTGTTCATACTGCTGGTGAGTTGCTGAGATCTGTATGTGGTCTGAGCTCCACGGATCTGGAGCACACCATTGTAAAAAAAAAAAACAGCTCTGTGATGAATTTAGGAACTCAGACTCAGTACAGGATACTTGTAGTTGCACTTATTTTTGAAAAAATGCTCTCCATAAATAAAGAATCAAGAACAAAAAATGCCCGGGCTGACATAGCTGGATGTAGGAATTGAGCCACTTCACATTTTGGATGGCGAAAGCAGCACTGGATTCAAATAGAGGGGGGGGCGGGGGAATGAGAATTAAAGTCATTAAACAAGCAGGAAGCGTATCTTGCAGGGGACTCGGAAGAAAAATGATGTGAATGGAAGACAGGTTTTATCCTTTTCACACCAATCTGTTAGATATACGCTAATGTACTACCAGGAGGCATATAACTAGCGCAGAGGAGACTGGTAATGTTGTAATGGAGAAAAAAAAAGCAATCAATTCATTTCTGCTTCTGTAGGGTGATGCATACTGAACATTACATCTATTAAACTCCAATAACTAAAATACATTTTCTTCAGCAGTTTTTTAAGAGGTTGAATTTAAGTCATTTCAATACAGTCCCCCATGTGTGACTTGACTATCCAAGTGGCAGCTCTAAGTGCAGCGACTAAGTGAGATGTGACTTGGGGGAAAATAGCTTTCCCTCCGTGCAGTACCTGGCGAAATGATATAGAAGAAGTCTTTGAAGTCATCCATCCAGACCTCGGCTAGGCGTCTGTTGTTCTTGTTGATGACTTGGCCCGTTCCCCCTGGGAAGCTATAGGGGGTCGCTTTCCTGAATACATGACCCACGTGGGAACATGTAACTATCTCCAAAGAGCCACCACATTGCCAGATCTGAACACAAACAAGGACAGTGTGTGTATTCCAATAGGGCACCAAAACAGACAAATACAGAGGACAGCATGTGGATAAAAGACAAGATACATGATGGTTGCATTATGTTTTTCCCATGCTATTTTCTCCGTCACTTACTCTGAAAGACATCTCCAAGTTCTCTCCACCCCAAATATCCATTCCAGGATCATAGGTACCTATTTCTTCAAAATAGCCTTTGTCAATAGAGAATAGACCCCCGGCCATGGTAGGGGTCCTACAAAACAGATCAAGACTGGTTACAGATTTTGCTCATGCAATGTTAGTAAGTTCCTTCAATATTTCTATCAGCTTTTATTACGATTTTATCAACCGAGAAACTCGATGCAGAAATGAGATAATACACGAGCATACAGCATGATTGAAGCTTGACTCATCAGGTAAATTGGCCTGCATCTATTGATTCAGTGAAGATCACCCTGAATGAAGACACCTGTCTTCTTCCCAGGGGTAATCAGCATGCAGACGCATTTAGTCTCATCCCTTGTACCACAACTGAAAAAAGAGTCTAAAGATCACTGAGCAAATTCTTTTTTTAGGTTTGGAAAATGAGCTAGCTGATACAGACTGTGAGAACCAAAGGGAACAACAGCCACAGCTAGTGGTTGCTATTTTGACTCCCCATTGTTGCCTCTTTTCCCTCTCATCTAAACTATCCAACACAAGTTGGGTAGTTTAGATGGGAGGAAAAGGGATCTGTTTCCATTTGCAGATAAAAAATGGCTGCTCTCTCAGTTATCAGCTTCAGTGGGATGTTTGCAAAGAAGCAAAACCAACAATGTCCGCTTTGAAGCCCTGTACCTTTAGCAGCAAATCCCTTTTCAACTGAGATAGGATGCTAGAGGCAAACATCTGTTTAGATTAGCAAAGCTGTCTTGAACAGACCGCATTTTGTACCCTCATTGTCTGGCTTGATTCTTATCATGTGGAATTAGGCCAGGGCCTAACGTGGTGTTTGTTCCCTGAAAACATTTTTTGCACTTGGTATCAAAGGAGGAGGGAACATTTCTTTCCCTCCCTTTGTGTACCTGACAGGAAGTGTTCTGTCCCCTTTGCGTCGATCCATCTCCCTCTGTGGAACAGGGTACCAGCGGAAATTCAGTTTCCAATTGAACCCACCATAGGTCATGTCGGAGCCTGCCATGTATTCAAATGTCTCGTCACTGATGACGTCAATGATAGGACAGACCACCGCTTTCCTGTGGACATAAAGAAATAAGAAGAAAACTTGTGACAACTTATTCGGATTTGACTGTGGATTATGAAGATTGTAAATTATTCATAGGATACTTCTCAACCCACCATTACATTTCAATTTAGGGCCACAGTGCAGAATTTAAAAGAAATTGATATTTCTATCAAATCTGTTATTCTTCCAAAACCATAGCCAACCGGCCCTATTCAAGTCTCCGACTAACTGAATCTGATGTGCAGGTAATAGTCTTGTATCCATTATATCCTCAGAAGAGTGGAGAAATTAACATCTAACTGCTGACCGTGCTCATTGTGTTGTGCTCTAGCTGCATACTTTTTTCTGCTGTGGTACAAGCCTAGTTCATTGACAAAGATATCTGCCCATCATCTCTCCTGACATATCTTTATGGGAAAATACCCTCAAAGTAGAAAACAGCAGCCTCATTATTAAAATCTATTGTCCTACGTTGAATTCAGTCTGATTGTATGGGACAAATTGTTAACACTGGTGAAATATTGTCAGGTAATGCTTCCAGAAATTTTACAGATCACTCCATATATGAATAAGACCAATTCTCATGATTTTTAGCCAAATTAGAGCATCATGAAGAATTTCACATGATTGCACTTGTAAAACCGGCGTAACGATTAATATCTTGAATGAATGATAGATGAATCTCTTTTACAATAAAGCTTCTCTTCTAAAAGGTCCTTCTTTATGTGTTACGATTAGTCCCCATGATGTTAGGGTAGACACAGACCTAGATAGAGTATGGGGAATTCAGCCCAGATGCCGTTTCTGATGCCCCACAGAGGGATTGAGCCCCCAAGGCCTGGCTTGTCATTCCCTGATATGCACGTTCTAATGCTAAGCTAGTGTAGCCCCTCAATAAATCTTCTCTACCAAAAATGTTACTAAAGCCTAAGTAGGTGTGATCACTGTCCAGGAAGCATGTTTCCTGGCTTCTAATGAGGCGATTTATGTTACAAATTAAGGTACGTCTGCACTCACCATATAATGTTAACCCTGCAGAGAATGGAGTCATCCTGTGCTCTTGCACATACTCTCAGACATCGATATGTGAACAAAAGCATATGAGTATAATGGCTCTATAATATAATATTCTGTGTAACACGATACTCATTTCTGCTAGGCACCTGAGGCAAATGAATGATCTAAGATAAAAGATCGAGTGAATCGTCGACAACTCATCCGTTTATGAACTCAGGAATCCTCCAGTTTGCTCCCAAGGAATACAGTGTCAGCAGGCTGAAATGATTCCTTGTTGCTTGACAAATACCAGTTTAGAACATGCACTTTTCACTTAAATTGGACATTTTGTGATGAATTACAGTTTAGTGATGTCATCTACAAACCATGGTAGCTCAGTGGTAGGGTGTGTGCATCAGGAAGTGATAAGCCAGATGTTGCAGGTTCAAACCCACCATGGGGTGTCAGGAAGGACATCTAACCTCAATCCCCCAAACTTCTCCTAAGTCCGTATCCACCCCCCACATGTGAGGACAAATCATGGCATGTAAAAATGGATCTCTCAATGTTAAGTAAAGTCCAAAAGTTGTAGAAGACAGCACGTTGAAAAGGTAAATCCAATATGCCTTCCCGCTAGGCCAGCAGACTTGCTCTGTTGCTGTCCCTGAGGTTTCTTCCCATTTTTCCCCCTGTTAAAGGTGTTTCTTAAGGCAGTTGTTTATCATCCAAGCCAAGGGTCTAAGGACAGGATGTTGTGTTAGTGTAAAGCACACTAAGGTGAATTTGTAATTTGTGATAATGGGCCATAAAAATGAAATTGGACTGACTGGCTTTAAAAAGGAGCACATACAACCTTAACCTTATGTCCCCATCTCCCTTAGTCTAATCGCTAAACTAATAACTACAGCTGTGAGTTGCAGCACAGCTAGTGTAAAATCAAGGCAAATTAGATCTCAGCGCACTCCAACATAGCAAGTGAAGGAGCTGACGGGCAAACCCACCATGCCAAAAGACTTCCCATTGTGTGACTTGAGCTATTTCCCCATGGTGGTCATTAATAATAGCAGTTATATAGACCTAAACGACACAACAACAGCAGTAAAAGACTGGTCCTAATGCTATATACCAGCTGAGCTCTAGATTGATACCATTAAAGATTGACCAGTGGATCAATATCCAGGCAGAACTCTGCCACTAACGGTTTATTGTGTAATTAATGGTCTAAACGATAATCGTCCACTAAATGTACCCTTAGGCTGAATAGTCTGGAAACTATTCTGAATGCATTTTCCAGGACTTTTCGAGCACATTTTCCATGTCTGCTTGGATGTCCATGACATTTCATGATAGGCATTGCTCACAGGTCATATTACTCAGTGAGGGGTTCATTTACATGTCGTGATTAGTCCCCGCATTGTGGGGCAGGGCATGGATTTAGATGGAGCTTGGGCCTTCCTGATGCCCCACGGTGGGTTTGAAGCCGCAGCCTGGCTCATCAGTTCCCAAAACATGCACTACCGCAGCCCTCTTTTCACTATTAACTATTAATAGAACCTTCAGTTGCCTTTATACATGAGCTTCAAACACAGATGTCTCAGCCCATCAGCTCAGAAATTGTAGAAATTGAAAATACGCTAAAAATATGAATTCTCGATGGGTAAAAGTACAAATGTATAACCTAACCTTACAATTACCTGTCACGTTAATAATAATTCGAGGATTTTTTTACGATAATTTTCTTTGAATTATTTGTCTGCCTTTACTAGATGGTGATAGTGGAGGCAGAAAGGAAATAAGGGGAGAAAGAAAGATAAGACACAACAGAGTTTGCCAGCTGGATTTGAACTGGCCACCACATGATTTCCACGGTAACCGTTCAGCTATGGAGGCATCCCCTGGTCATTTCCCTCATTATCCAATATTTCTACTCAATGCTCCTAAAAACTTGATATTTGTGTCCATCCCATCATGTGACCATCATTTTTGGCACAGAGAACAGCACCAGATTTTAGCTATTTGGTGTTGAGGATTCTAGCATCCCTCACCTGTCCTCTTTGATTTGGGCCAGCAGAGGCTCCAGCCAGCCCAGCGTGCATTCACAGTGGGCATCCAGGAAGGTGATGACCTGTCCCTTGGTGGCGGCAGCCCCCCTCAACCTGGCTCTGATTAGACCCGAGCGTTGCTCCATCCTCAGCACCCTAATGGGCACTTCCAATGTCCGCACATAGTTGTCTAACTTCTTCTTCAAAAAATCTTTGGAAAACAGACACACACACACACATCAGACATTATAGGAAGCTTCACTCCCAGGGAGATTAGCCATGTTTGAGCTGTTGAGTTTACCATAGTTTACTATAAAGTGTTGATTTCTATCCTCTCTGAACATTCATATCATCTGTGAACAAGATCAAATCCGTGAATTCCCTGATCTCTCTCTCCCTCTGGTAGGACTACAAAGTGTAACAGCCATTGTCACTTGTGTGCTGTCAGCTCAGCAGTAAACAGTTACAAATCTTGTAAAAATGTTATCCTCAGACAAAATCAAATAGGCAAAAGACACAGGCAAACACACGTTTTATAAACCATATTGATCTGTGCAGTAGCCCTATTAGACCATAATATTGATTGTAAAATTGGTAAATGAACTTTCCAACTGAAGCCTCGCTGCTTTGTCCTCCACAGGGGTACATGGAGAGTGTCTCAAAGCATGATAGATATGCTAGTTATTATTCTATAACTTGACTCCACAGTCCAGATGGGTAAAATAATAATTTATTCAAGGAAAAAAGTCAAGCCTTTCAGCATTAAATGAACGCTATGGCATGTAAGTTGTTCTTTACGTTTGTTTAATCATTCACAACCATGTTCAGAGTAACAGGGAGTGTGGAAGAGAGGTGGAGAAGAGAGTGCAGGCAGGGTGGAATGGGGGGAGAAGAGTGTCGGGGGGGATTTGGGACAGAAGGGTACCAGGAAGAGTGAAAGGGAAGGTTTACAAGATGGTGGTGAGACCAGCTATGTTGTATGCTGGAGAGACCGCAGTACTGACAACAAGACAGGAGGTGGAGCTGGAGGTGGAGGTGGCCGAGTTGAAGATGCTAAGATGTGCATTGGGAGGGATGAAGAAGGACACGATTAGGAACCAGTATATCAGAGGGACAGCTCAGGTTGGATGGTTTAGAGACGCAGCCAGAGAGACCAGACTGAGATGGTCTGGACATGTGTGGAGGAGAGATGCTGGTATACTGGGAGAAGGATGCTGAATATGGAGCTGCCAGGCTAGAGGAGAAGAGGAAGACCAAAGAGGAGGTTTATGATGTGGTGAGGGAGGACATGCAGGTGGCAGGTGAGACAGAGGAATATGGAGAGGATAGGAAGACATGGAGATGATGATCTGCTGTGGAGACCCCTGATGGGAGCAGCTGAAAGTAGCAGTAGATTCCCAACCAAGGGCTGGCATTACAGTAAGCCTCTGACTCCAGATGGATCCATCGAACTGGCCATCCAGTCACCATTGCCCAGCAGACAGCTTTTTCCTGTCTAGCTTTAACTGCTAACAATGATCAACCCAGCCATCCTGACGAGCTTTAACCAGCATCAGTGTCCAACCAGCAGCTACCCCTCTGATGGTTGTTTTCATGTTCAGGCCCAGCATACTGCCAAGGACAACTACCAACCTCTCTCACTGGCGTCGTCGACCAGTAATATCTCAGCTAACAAGTGTCTGGGGGAGCGCTTGATAACACTGTGGACAGTTCGCAGCAGGGTGCTCCATGCCTCATTATGGAAAACGATGACAATGCTGGTGTTAGGGAGGTCATCTGGGTACACTTTGGTCTTGCAGCTGACAGACAAACAGGAAAAAAGAGAGTTCAGTTCAGCAGATTTACATACTGTAGAGAAAACCTGCAAGAGGAGGGGAGAGCATACAAGAAAGAAGAGGAGTAGAAACAAGTGCACCCTGGGACTCACCAATTAGGTGTGTGTGTGTGGGGGGGGGTCAGTGGCGATTTACTGAAGATTTTTTTTTTAACTAAGGTGAAACCAATGCCGACAGCCATGTCAGCATGTCCTTGGCTTAACTGTCACTGCAAAAGGGTGGAGGGAGAGGGGCTCGGTATAGTGCTGTAGTGGGTGGTGTTAAATAAAGCATGAGGCCACATTAGAGTATGGGAGGTGGAAGACTAAGACAGCAAACATGGCAGTAGGGAGTGGTAGTGGGTATGAGAGGTGACAAAGGGTGACAGAAACCAGTGGAGCAGACTGCAGAGCTAGCTTATTTCCCTCCATTCAAGGGGAGAACGCTGACGGACACATCTAGGCCAGGAGGGTCAACGTTCCCCATTAAGATGTCTCATTCCCTTGCAAGAGCTCTGGCCGGTTAGTCTGGGTAGGACTAGCTAGTTTTCCCCGTGTAGTCGGTGACATTTTGCCTCGCCAGGGTTTGTTCTGCATCATGTGAGCTTTGAAATTCCCTGCAAATGGAGAGGTTGGAGGAGAAGATATGGCGTCATAATGGGAGGAAAGCTCACAGGACTCTCCGCTCACCCACCCTTGTTTCTACTTTGATGAGGAACTGATTGTTTTTGACTGCCCCGATGTTTCTATTTCCACAAATCCATGTTTTCAAGTAGCGCCATGATGACACATGAGCTGCCGACAGGAAACAAAGAATGCAAAAAAAAGACATTTGAGAAGGATGTTCTTCACAGCTGACCGAGACCTAGGACTGAACTTAATCTAGAAAGCTGTTGTGAAATCATGTTGGACTGGAATAAATAAACATGAATCCCTGGGATGGTGTCTCAGCGAGAGGAGAATGCCTGCGCATATCAACAGCCTGAGAGGAATACACTCATGTTTCACGTAAATTGCTCTTTGGGTTTTCATTATCCAGCTCAAGTGGATCTTGTGCGACTGTAAACAAAGCTTGGCTACCAGTCAACTGTCAGCCATAATGCATACACTTAACGGATGGATTCAGCACCGATGCAATGCTTATAATTAGATATTATTTTAGATCAAATTAGGTTTTCAATTCAGGGTGATGTGAAGATGATAATTAAAACTTTTTACATTTGGTATGAATACAAATCATCTACGGGGGCTGTGGTAGCTCGGTGGTAGACTGCATTCTTTTGGAACTGACAAGCCAGAGGGGATGGGTTTGAATCCACCGTGAGACGTCAGAAAGGACATCCGGCCTTAAATCCCCCCTCCCCAAGCTCCATCTAAGTCCGGGTCCACCCCTACAACATGGGGACTAATTGTGGAAGACATCTCATAAATACAGGAAATCATGTGAGATGCAAATGAATAGTTGGAAGCTATATCATGTGACTCTTCAGAACAGCATCCTCATCCCAGCCTGAAGCTCTTCTAAAGAGCCAAGAATCCCCACCTGCCATTCTGAGCTACCAAACAAACTGATTGGAAACTTCCAACAGATTCAGTTGAACCCAGAGAGCCAGATTCTAGACACACAAGAAATAAGCAGCCAAAGACCTGAAACATAAAGAAATCACAAAGTATCTGCTGAAATGTCCCGTCTTTGATGGACCTTAGCCCCAATCGGTGTGTGGCGGTGAGGTTTGACAGCTCGTAGGATGTGGAGGATGGGGCTGTGGATACAGTGTGTGGCTGTGGCAGGAAAATAGATGTTGCTTGTACCGTGTCAAATTGTGTGCCCGGGAAAAGGTCATGCTTACTAACCCATCCAGCCGCACATCAGGCAGACTCCTGTTGAGTGCAATCATGTCACTGGCCATCAAGTTGAACTGGTTAATCTTGAAGAGCTCCTTCATTTTCTCTTGGTCCTCCTTTGGGATGGTCACTGGCTTGCCCATTTCCCCTGGACCCTCATGACTCCTTGATATTGCCGCTAGACATACGAGAGAAATATAATTAGGGAAACTGTCCATAAAGGGGATTTGTTCTGTGTGAGCTTTTTGTGTTGTTGTTCCCTCTATGGAGAGGAAAGGCTAACCCAATGCACGGCATCAGGAAGGGCATCCAGCCGTGATCCCCATGCTCCACACACACACACACACACACGTGTCTGTGTGTGTGTGTGTGTGTGTGTGTGTGTGTGTGTGTGTGTGTGTGTGTGTGTGTGTGTGTGTGTGTGTGTGTGTGTGTGTATATATATATATATATGTATATGAGAACTAGAAAAAGTATAGATGTTTGTGCGTTGTGTGGAGAAATGTTGACTCGTCTCAACCATTTATGAAACAACCTGGTCGTAGAGGTCTCTCAACTCCAAACTCCATTATCACATCTCAA
>OMLC01043324.1:0-14193 GCA_900302585.1 Regalecus glesne
AACACTCTTAACACCTGCTGCTCACAACATATTTACAGGAAGCAGCCGTAACACACCAATGTAAATGGGGCCCAATCTACCCAGATACACAGGATTATATTCGTCCATTTACACCCCTCCCAACATGCTCCTCTGATGCAAATGTACCCATAGCAGTTTTTTATCACTGACTCGATCTGGACATGCAGTCACTTCTTCCAGCATGTGAATAAACACAATGGAGTCTACTACAGAAATCAACTCAACCCGCCACTCATATGAATGACACAAGTTTACTGTCCAAACAACAACTGCCTTGGCTGCTGGTGCCATGAACAAGTCATTCCATATCGAACACACGGGCTCTTTTCTGCAAAGACGTTTTCTTTTGACCTTTGGTTTGCGTTGAAGGACCTATTAACCCGTGTGGGCATGTCTGTGGTGATGGTGTGACAGTATGTGGACTGGAATAAGCTCAGTGTATATGATTCTCATGATGTGTTGTGATGTGCGATACGCTCGTATTATGAGAAATCCAGCGTTCGGTCTCACTGGGTGCAGGGCTGGGCTGCCTTTTCTTAATGCCACCACTCAAACTTTGAAGCTGCACTTGTTTTTATTTTCCATTTCTTTCATCGCAGTTTCACTGCTTTAATATGTTTTGTTCTTTTCTAGGTAAGGTTTTTTAGTTACTGAATGGTTTTGCTGTGTTCTTGAACTTAAGGACTGGGTTGATATATTTGTGGCGCCTGCAGTTCCGTTTTCCTCTTATGTGTCCTCAGCTTTTGGGCATGTGGTTGGCGAGTGTCCCCTCTGACCCGGCCTGTGTTTCTTATCCATATCCCACAGGATCCCAGCCCACTACGTCTACCCCCAGGCCTTTGTCCAGCCCAGCATGGTGATTCCTCACGTCCAGCCATCAGCTGCCACTGCCACAGCCGCTGCCACCTCCCCATACCTTGACTACACTGGTGCAGCTTATGCCCAGTACTCTGCTGCTGCCACTGCAGCTGCAGCCGCTGCCTATGAGCAGTACCCGTATGCTGCATCACCTGCCCCGGCGGGCTACATGGCTACCGCAGGGTATGGCTATGCTGTCCAGCAGCCACTAGCGGCTGCCGCCACCCCTGGGGCGGCAGCAGCCGCTGCCGCAGCTGCCTTTGGCCAGTACCAGCCCCAGCAGCTCCAGTCGGACCGCATGCAGTAAAGAATGAAGCGAAGATCTTAATGGAGGGAAAGCAGATATAGGGGGTCACCCTCATCCTCAGGACAGTGCAATGAGAGGAAGAAGGCGGACCACAGTGAGAGATGAGGGATGTTCCCAGATTTTGTAATTAGAGCCGTTTCTGATAAAGAACCTCAGAAGAGATTCATGAGACACATGGGGAGACACTGTATACTGTCAACAGAATAAGATCAGTATTTCATCAGCACTGTATGAATATTTAATATTTATTAAACAGAAAATATTTAAGAACGCTTATTTAAGTAGACTCACTGGACCTCACCATGTCAACCATTGCTGATTTTTTTTTGTATATGAATGCTGCATTGGAGTTAGTGGAGGATTTCAAATGGCTTTCACGTGTGTGTGCATTAGTGTTGTGATCAGGTTTACTCCCAAAAGCAAACCAGAGATCCTCCTGCACACACTGTGATAACATGTTTTATTAGGATTATGCAGCAGCTCTCACTAGATGCCAATAGTTTTTGGACAAGTGTGGCGAAGCTATGCAATGTGTAATGATGCGTTCAACTTTTATCGGTCGGGTTTTTCTTGACAGAACCGACGGCCGAAGCTATCAGGCGGACCTCCAGCTACCGTTAGGAAGAGCTAGTAGGCAGAAACGAGCTTGAATGTAAATCATTCGATCTGGGGGGAAAACAAATCCCGGTGTGCCTTTAAACTTTGATATTTATGTATTTATTGTAAAGAGTTACCGTAGTAAACTCCTTCCCGTGTGTATTTGAGTGTTCGTGTGTGTCTGTAGAAAGGTCGTATAAATGTGCTGCTCGTCAACCCCGCGCACAGTGAACTTCTGGAATTGGTCTCATCGTCCATAGTTTGTTATGAATGAACAAAATGAGGAGCAAAAAAAGGTAGCACTAAGTTCAAATTAATGTTTATTTCCCTGGTCCTGTCGGTTATTGACTCTAACTTCTCTCGATGGTTTTTTTTATACCTGAATTAAAAGACATGGGACTTTTAAAATACACTGCACATGTCGTCATCAAGCGGCGACGGTGTGTTAGTGTAAGGGCGTCGCTGTTCAACATTTTTTACCTTGCATTTTATAACGCATGTCTCCATAATACAGTCATTTAACTTGAATAAAAGTACTTTTACCTTCAGTGTTTGTGGTTTATTTTGACCGTGGGTTCAGCAAACAACTTTTGACATTTATTTTTCTCGTAGCTTGATGTCGGCAACAGTAGGTACCATTGTTTAGGTTTATGTTGTGACACGAACTGATCAGAGAGGCACCAACGGTAGGACTCGGTCACGTCAAGTGTGCTTTTCCACGTACCAAATATAAAGTAAGTACCTACTTACTTACTTAAGGCTGAACCGTGAACTATTCAGTCTCCATTTGGGATAGAAAACATAATTTAACAGTTGCAGCCACCGGCTGTAGTTTAATGGCGTTATGACGAGCCGAATGGTTTCCAGGCTGCTACCACAAAAGGGGGAGGGGGGGTTAAAGGTCATTAAGGCTTGTTCCCTTTTATAGCAAACGACAACTGGAAGAGTAGAGGTGGTCTAGCTGATGGGCCAGTGAGCTAACTGCTCTGTAGCGTCTGTGTATATGTGTCCCTTTGGCACAAATCAACGGACTGACTATTATTCATATTCTTAATATTAATATTGTGACCCACTAAAGACATGAGTCTTCAGCTGGCGGTGTGTAGTACTCCACACTACCTGCTGTTAGCAAAAGTCATTTTGAATCCATTTAATCAGTGAATAGAGTGAATCAAAGTGAATAGAGTGAATCAAAGAATAGAGGTGAAACCATAATGGAGGGTGATTATTGTACCATGCCATTAAGGGATGACATGGCTCAGGGGGGTAATGCGGGTTTCTGATTTGATCCCAACTTCTTCAAAAACATGTTGTAGTGTCCTTGTCCTGAACTCCTAACTGTTCCCCAGGTACTTCAGCTGCTGCTTCTCCTATACAATAGGAGGGGTTAAATGTAAAGTACACATTTCTTTGTAAGAATACAATAGCCTACAGTAGGCTGGTTCAATACGTCAACGCCACCAAGACCAAGGTGACATGCCAATGGAGATCCTGTCTCTGATCCACCGTGTCTGTCTTCCCCAGGTAATATCAACCATTGTCAGTTGTTCCATGCTTCAAACACCACAGTAGAATCCTTTCTGAGGGCTGTAACACTGATCATGCAGTTCACAATAGAATCGAATAAGTCTATGGCCTTTGGCAAACCCTGAGCCCTGTCCCTAACCCATAGGTAACAACACCAAGAGTTTTAAAGGACATCCCATTGGGAATTCCGCTCCAGCAGCCATGTGGGTAGCAGCCTAACTTAGCAGCTTCCCCCAATGCACATCTAAAGCCCTCAGAACTTCATCAACTTTAATATAATCATTTGTAAGATGATTATATTAAAGCGCCATATTAGGAGCTGCAGTAGCTCAGTGGTGGAGCACGTGCTTCAGGAACTGATGAGTCCGAGGCACCAGGTTCAAACCCACCACGGGATATCAGGAAGGGCAACTGGCCTTAATCCTCCAAACTCCATCCAAGTCTGTGTCCATCCCCACAACTTGGGGACTAATGGTGACGTGAAATGAACCTCTCATATTAGGATGCCATAGCTCAGGAAACAGAGCAGTCATCTAGTAATCAGAAGATTAGGTATTGGAGCTCCTGCGGAAAGCATGACAAAGTGTCCTTGAGCAAGACACTGAACCCCTGACTGTTCAAGTCCTGTGATGGAATGATGACCTGTCCAGGGTGTTTCCCCACCTTTTTCTCAATTAGTGCTGGGATAGGCTACAGCATGACCCCATGATCTGACTTCGGCTAATCAGTTGACGATGGATGAATGGAATACTGTGACCAACTGATGTGGCTTTTCTTCCATACAGCTTCACTTTCACAGGACAACTGATCATCTGAGCTGGCTTCCCTTTTGGACCCACAGCAACTTGGGATGCTTCAAGTTTCTATTTTTTCCCCTTTAAGTGTAACGTGACTCTGTTTTGCAGAGACTTTAAAATAGAAAGTAGGTGAAGACCCTGATCCCATATTTCACAACCAGCCACTCAGAGGTCAAATCAGCAGTGCAATATAATACAAGACAATCTGAACTTATTCAGTATTTTTTTACCGCATCTGTCAACTCAAACTTCATATTCTTCGAGCACCTCTGAGTTCTTATCAGCAGTTTGGGATCATTCTCCTCTATGCCATGTGGACACACAGACCGACAGCTGCCACACTCCAGTGTTGGACCAAGTCAGGCCAAAGAAAGAAAAGGCCTTTAGGAAAAGGCCTCATGCCCAGCTGTTCAGAATCCTCCACTTTCCCCATTCATGTTCGCTGAAAGCCAATACAGCTGTTCATGCAGCTGTGCTGTGGGGTGCATCGGAGCAGTCGGGCAGCTGCACTTTGCTGGACTCAGACGTGGAGCCATCGAGGCCACAAAGGAGAGCTTCTTCATTGTGTGCACGTAAGGTGAGTTGAAGGCTAAAGTGTGTACATGGGTGTGTGTGTGTGTGTGGGGGGGCTCTTTAATGGACACAGCCTCCAGGCCTGTCTGCCATTCAAAGCCTGCCGGCATGGACACCAGCCCTCTACCCATGACCTTGAACTTAGTTAGTGGGTGCAGAGATATAAGAAACAACAGTTTCAAACGTGAACACCTCCGGAATAAAGAGGACTCACGTGTTGTCTCTGACCTGGTCAACATCTGAATGCCAAGTTAAGCACAGAGAAGAAATGCTTCAACTTTCAGCGTCGTGAAGACTTGGATGTTCCTTGAGGAAGGAAAAAGGTCACACACACACACACACACACTGGTCAGAGTTCCCTCCTCCTGACAAAGGCATGTGGCCTTTGTGTACTTACTGACACACACAACCAAGAGAAACGTCCCATCCATGCTTCATACTTTCAGCGTGGTTTGAATGGTCCCCCTCTCGTCGTGGTGCTTGAGAGAAACCTTCATGTTGGGCCTCGCTGCAGAACCTCTTGTGGGTTGACTGACGGCGAGTTCGAATGAGGCCACCGTGGCTCTCATGACGCCGCAGGCCTCGCCCAGTAGGACTCAGCAGCACAACCGAGAGAACAGCTCGACACCGATGGACTCAGAGGAAGCTAACCAGACCCTGCTGTTGGAGAAGAGGAAGCTCCGACAGAGGAACACAGACCTGAGAGTGATGCTGGGCATCGTGACATTGAACGTCGAGCTAAGAGAGAAGATCCACGACAGCAGCGCCGGCACCGGAGCAGCGACAAGCACCGGCTGTTCCTGCTTATCGCCGCTAGATGGCAGTAAGAGCGCCATACAAGGTTTGACCCAGATCTTATTGTAGAGGAAGAAAAGGGACTTGGTCAGCTATTGATCATGTTCTGAACCGGTTCTGTTCTGTGTCAATCAGTACAACCAGACCGACGTGGACTCCCCCAGCCGTTAGGACTTCTGTCTCAGGGTGCTCATAACCCCGAGTCGACTTACAAACTAGACAGTTTAGCTGTGTGTGTTTTAATGTGGTGTAAAATGACCATCCTAGCTGCAGTGTGGTCGTGAAACCATCACAGCATCTTCACCTCTGCCACCTCCAGCTCTACCTCCTGACCCTAAACCCAGCTGCTCAGAGTAACAGGAGTGTGGAGGAGAGGTGGAGGAGAGAGAGCAGGCAGGGTGGAGTGGGTGGAGGAGAGTGTCAGGGGTGATGTGTGACAGGAGGGGACCAGCAGAGTGAAAGGGAAGGTCCACAAGATGGTGGTGAGACCAGCTATGTTGTCTGGTGTGGAGACAGTAGAACTGACAGACAGACAGGAGGTGGAGGTGCTGAGATTTACATTGGGAGTGATGAAGAAGGACCAGATCAGGAACCAGTATATCAGAGGAACAGCTCAGGGTGGAGGGTTTGGAGACAAAGCCAGAGAGACCAGACTGAGATGGTGTGGACATGTGTGGAGGAGAGATGCTGGTATACTGGGAGAAGGAGGCTGAATATGGAGCTGCCAGGCACTTCACATGAACAACGTAATATGTCTCTACGGAAGTAAAAACCTTTTTTTTTAAATTACACTAATGATTTAATTCCCTATTCATTTGCTACTTAGTATTAAGTTCCCAGCAAACTGGCCGGCCACAGGACTGTAGTATAGATCTTATGAATTTCACAAAGGGACAGAATGAGGCAGTAAAAGTCCATCAACCATCCATCCATCATCACTGGCTTATCTGAGGTGGGGTCACAAGGTCATCCTGGAGCCTGTCCTTACACTCATTTTGGGAAAGGTGGGGAAACACCCTGAACCCTCTTGTGTGGCCGGTGAAGCCAGCAGTTGTCTAATTCCCTTTACCCTGTTGAGTTCCATATTGGTGACGAGTGACTGACAACATTTACTTGGTTGTTTTGTTTCAGGAGACGCAACCTCCCGGTGGCAGGACTCCCTCGACCAGAGCCACTTCAGAGAAGACCTGCAGCAAGCCAGCTTTGAACGGGCACCCAAAACCTCTTCCCACCTCAACTTGGAGTTTGTCGGAGGCTCCGCCCACCCAGAGCCAATCAGGATGGTAGAGCCTGAACCCAGCTGCCAATCTCATGTAATTACAGAGGTTAAAGGTCAGTTTAGTCTAATAAAAAGTATGAACGCAGCACTTGCATTGTGAAATTGTGAAACAGGAGCTTTATGCTGTGAAGCAACAGTGCTGACCACTGTGCCACCGTTACGAGTACACCCGTCACCATCTTATAAAGATACGATTGGAAAAACGTCTTAACCTCTGTGAGTAAACTCATTACCAATGAAACTCCAGTCAATGGCTGACTTGGACATGAGGGTGGTTGTTGTTTGGGGGGTCATATCAGCTGGATTGTCTGTCAGGGTGGGGGATGCTGTGGTCAGCTCAGACTGAAGATGTCTCCTGGGTAACAGGTGGAGACACGTTTATCTTGATGAACGTTGTATCCAGATGAACTGATTCACATTTCTGTGCTTTCCTTGGTTGTATTGTTCAGAATCAGCGTACCGGCCATGTACTAGGTTTGCACACACACGGAGGGTGACTCTGGCTTTATGGCTCTCTCAGGGCCTTCACATAGAACGACTACACAGCAGTCTAGATGTGTGCACAAGGTTTGACTGCATACAGGTGAAGATAAGAGGTGATAAAACACAGGCGAGCAGAGAATGCATCAGAGATGCTGAAATAGATATCAGCAGGTTACTAACAATGTGTGGAGACGTGCATCATTTCGTTGTATTCACTCTGACCATCGTGTCATGTCTTCTGAAGGGAGAGTAACGCACATGAACGTCTAAGGTGTGGAAGTAAATCTCAGGAGGATTCAGAATGAGCCGGACCTGCCAGGATGACGACACACTCAGTGGGCGTGTCTCGACGCTGTCAGCCTAGCCAGCGACCTCCTCTGTGGGCAAGGCAACGAGTCCCCACATCTGGATGAGCTTGTTTAGATGTGACTGGACTCCAACAAATCACGTTTTCACTCAGAGTTACTCTCAGAAAGACCCGTTTCTCCGTGTGAGTGGTGCTTTCTGTGGAGTCGGACGGAGAAGGAAGGTCCCACTTCCCATGGGAGAGGTAAGCGCTTTTGGCTAATAACGTTAGCCTAGCATTAACCTGGATTAACAACGCAGGTGCGGCGTCGATGCATCGCCTTTGAGGATCTTCCGGGTTTCGTGAAGTTTAAACTTCTCATTCGGCGGTACAAACGTCTGTCTGACGCTTGTGTCTGAATTCCTCATTTAAGGAGACACACGGTCATGAGGTGAATCCTACCTCATACCAGTCTGTGTGCACCGGGCAGGGTTACTACAGCAGGCGGACATGGCGGCATGCACAATATGAATGGAGCAATGGTGGTGTTCTGAAGGATGTGAACACATGGTGGAGGATCTTCAGTGTCTAGACGTGTGGTGCGATGTGGCAGAACTACTTTGACCTCGTTTGATTCAGACGTCTCATTGTCCACATACGGTAGCTTAATCACATCTAGAAAATACATGTATTCAGAGCCTCTGTGCCTTACAGCCGCACCTCTGACTCAGAGGTGCGGCTGTAAGGCAGCCTTTGTGTGCTGTTGCACAATCAAGAGGGGAAAACTAGAAACTGCAGATGGATTATCTGTGGTTTAGGCGCAACCCACATCATGGGTTCACACTCTCCTTTCCCAGACAGCCGACTCAGAGTATTACAGCAGTATGCACTAACCAAATGTAATCTGCCTTCAGCTTTACACTGGGTTGAATTGGAATACCCCAGTAGCTAGATTCTGATTTACTGGGTTGAGATCTTCCTTTGAACTGGGTGAATTACTCAAGGGGTAAGGTTATCTTCTAGTAATTGGAAGACTGGTGGTTAGATCCTGGGTCTTTGCAGAAAGTGTATTGAAGTGTCCTTGAGCAAGACACTGAGCCCCTAACTGCTCAAGCCCCGAGATGGACTGGTGATCTGTCCAGGCTGTTTCCCCACCTTTCACCCAGTGTGTACTGGGATAGGCTCCGCATGACCCCATGACCCAACCTTGGATAGGCTGTTCACGATGGAGGGATGGGTGGGTGGATGAAATACCTCTGTCAATTGTAATTATTTCTGTGGATTTCATATTTCTCATGATACATGTTTTTTTTTAAATTTCTCTTATCTTAGATCCCAGTGGGGCCTTGAGAGGAAACTCTCCATAAGAATGAGGTTGGAACAGCCCGTCTTGGCATCATTGATCCTTTTCCCTGTTCAGAGAAGGTGAGGGGCCATGGCTCTACGAGTGTCCCCATTCTGCAATTGTTTTGTTGCAGGTGTCCATGCAGTGGGTTGGGCCCTCATTCTGCCATGTTTCTGGTTCCTGGACCGCCTTATTGCTGTTTGCATGTCCACCACTCTAGAGCGAACCCAGCGACTGGAACAGGAATGCTACCTCCACCCTCTCAAGGTGTTCTTTGGCTCCATTGTCTTCTTTATCCTTTTTCTCGCCTCAGCCCCCCTTGCCTTACTGGGCTTTCTACTCTGGGCACCACTTCAGGCCTTTCGCAGACCCTTCTCTTACCACATAGAGGCATCGTCATCACCAGAGAAAGTGACAAACCATGGCTTGGAGTTGATGGGAAAGGCATCTTTTGGTTTTGCAACCGCAAACCTGTGTCTGTTGCCGGACAGCCTGGCTCGCTTCAACAACCTCGGGCATACCCAGCAGCGGGCAACTGCCATTGGCCAACACATCGTGCAAGGTGTCAGTCGGCCGCATATTCGTGTCTTTGTTGACTCTCCCAGCAGCTGTGGCACATCATCCAGTCCATCCAGCAGCCTTCTCCCCAAAGCCAGCTCTTCAGCGTACGGGGCTACTGACACCAAGGCCAACCCACCTGTGATCAAAAGCTTGGATGGGAACTCTGTTGAAGAAGAGGTTGCACTCTCCAATTGTGACCATGTGTCGCACATGTCCTCCAATGATTCAGAAGATTCTTTTCCATCTGATTCACCCATTCCCCTCATCAACACCAACCACAGCTCCAACCAGCAGGAGCAGTCTGTTCATCAGGGTACTCCCCAGACTCTACAGTCCCAAGGTGGGTGTCAGGAGGATGACGTGCCCTGGGAAGTATCCTCCTGGTTCCCAGCCAATGTGGATATCCTGTGCCTAGCGGAGGTGTTTGATAAAAGGGCAGCGAAGAAGCTTAAAGATGCCCTCCGACCCCTCTTTGGTCATATCCTGTATGATATTGGCGTCTATGCCTGCCACCCACCCGGCTGCTGTTCCTCGTTCAAGTTCTTCAACAGTGGCCTGTTCATGGCCAGCCGCTTCCCAGTGCTGCAGGCCCAGTACCACTGTTTCCCTAATGGCCGTGGAGAGGATGCACTGGCTGCCAAGGGCCTGCTTTCTGTCAAGGTATCTGTTCTTTATATGATGATGATGATGACGATGATGATGATGTTTATTGTTGTTATTTTCAATAATAATAACAACAATAACTAGTGACCCTTCAAGGGTGTATCCCTGCCTTTCACCCAATGAGAACTGAGATAGGCTCCAGTTCCCCCCGTGGACCTGAGTTTGGATAAGCGGTTGACAATGGATGGATGGATAGATTATAATAATGATATCTGTTTTTATGCACAGTACTCATTGGTCGTTAACTCCTTTGTTATGGAATTACTGGTGTGTGGCTTTTCCTGTGGATGTTATAATGGATCGGTTACTGGTGATTCTTGTAGGTGCTGATTGGACAGGACCAGAAACAGAAGAAAGTGATTGGCTACTTTAACTGCACACATCTTCATGCACCAGAGGGCAAGGCAGTTTTTACTGAACAGCCACAGAATAATTCACGACCAGTGTGATTTTAGGCATCCACCTGATGGATGTCTCAGAAAATCAACATTGATCTTGAAGTCCTATTGCTATGTGCTGTCTCAATGTAGGAAATTCCTGATGAGCTATTGTGCAAATCTTATTGAGATATGTGATGCATGAACACAGGTGAGGGGGAAATCCGCTGTGAGCAGCTGAACATGATAACTCGGTGGATTGAGGAGTTTCAAACGGTCAGCAAACAGCCTGGAGAAGTGGTCATTTTTGATGTACTCTGTGGAGATTTCAACTTTGACAACTGTTCACCTGGTAGGTGTGTGTGTTTGTGTCATGGGTAACTTTTATTCCTAACGGGTTTCAGATTTGTAGACTGACGTTTCTTCAAGAGCTCATAAACTTACCCATTTCTCCTGTTTGCCCAGATGACAGTCTGGAACAGAAACACATGCTGTTTGAGCTCTACAGTGACCCATGCAGAGCAGGGCCTGGTAAAGAGAAACGCTGGGTGATTGGTGAGTATACTTGTATCCTCATATATGAGGGCTGTGGTAGCTCTGTGGTAGTGCACATGCTTCTGGAACTGACAAGCCAGAGGTTGCAGGTTCAAATCCACCATAGGCCATCAGGAAAGACATCCAGCCTTAATCCCCCAAGCTCTAGCCAAGTCCGTGTCAACCCCCACAATGTGGAGACTAATCATGACATAAATATGGACCTCATACTTTCATTTATTTATATATTTATTATATAAAAAATAAAGTCCATGTCATCTTGAATGATTGAGTAGCTCCTTTTAACTGCTGTATACATAAGGCTATTATTATTATTATTGTTGTTATTATCATTATGATAGAATAGAAGGTAGCAGTAGTGGTAGAAGTAGGGGTGTTATTGGTTTTCTTTTTGTCAGTGTAATTCTTATTGCCACTGTGGTTTTTATACCTGCACGATGGGCAGAAATAATTTCCAACCATTTTTTATGGCCACTATAGCATGGCTCAGTAGGTAGAGTGGGTTGTCTAGTATTCAAAATGTCACTGGTTCAATCCCTGGCTCCTTCAGAAAGCATGTTGTAGTGTCCTTAAGCAAGACACTGAGCCCATAACTGCTCCCCAGGTGCTACAACCACTCACTGCTCCTATACAAGAGGATGTGTTAAATACATAGGACAGATTTCATTGTAAGAATACTAAATACAGTGGTTCCCCTTTCCTTTCTATCTGTGTCTTTAGGCACTCTGCTAGAGCAGCCCACATTGTATGAGGAACATGTGAGGACTCCAGAGAGCCTACAAAGGTACCCTCAGTTCACCTTCCATAATCATCTCCATACTCGCCATGTTTGATGAAATTCTCAGACATCAATTTATTCCTGCTAGTATATCTCTTACTGAATGTGACAGTATCCAGAGTGAATATTGTAAAGAGGAGACACATTCATATGTTTTGTCTTATTTGTGAACATGTTTTTTGTCTTGCATTGTGTACCAGTAATTCCTCAGATTTCTTCACCTTCTTTCCCCACTTCCTATTCTGCTTCATGTCATATAACACACTGTGGGATGATTCAGCTTGGCTCAGTAATGGATTCTGATGCACAATTTTTTATGGGTCATGCCATTTCCCTATTCGCATGTAGAACTTTGGAGCAAGAGGAGTTGAGGAAACACTTTATCTCCCCTCCCGTACCTGCGGTTGACTGTCCCCTGGCTTACCCTGAGTTTGGCCATCCCTGGGTTGGACGTCGAATTGACTACATCCTGTATCGTGAGAGCTCCATTGCAGACCACTACCGAACAGTAAGTTTTCCCCCATGTGTCTCCTTTCTCTCCTCTCCCCCATCGTCAACTTCTCTCTTGGTCTTTCTTCCTCGCGTCCTCATCTTCCACTGCTACCTCTTAGAAACAAGTTAGTGTTACCTGGAATACAGTAAATAATAGAAATATTTAGTAAATTATATTTTCATGATATAGAAAGAAAGAATAATAAGTGTACCAGGCAGTTGTGAAAAATCAGCTCATGTCCTGTTGAAGAAATGTGTGTAGGTAAAAGTGTCACACTCTTCTTGGCTCCATGGTGGCACAAAAGCGTGTCAAAGTGTCTTTGAGTAAGACACTGAGCCCTTAACTCCACCCTGGGCACTGCAGTTGCTCACTGCTCCTATACAATAGGATGTGTTAAATACAGAGAACAGATTTCATTACATGTATGTACAGTGACCGATAAACTTACTTCTTCTCTCTGCAGAAAATTGAAGAGTTTACTTATGTAACCCAGCTGGCTGGCCTTACTGACCATATTCCTGTGGGCTTGAGACTGAATGTAGTCATGGACTCCGAGTGTCCTGGTGACTGAGGACTAAAAAGGGCAGAGTGGAGAAATATGTGTGAAATGCCCATGTCATGACTATGAGTGCAGTAATGTACAGCTGACCTGTATTTTCTCATGTGACAAGCCGTTGATTATTGAAATTGCCTCAGGTGGTATAAATGAATATTCCAGAGTGATTGTCTGTTAACGGATGAAATACTGTTTTGTTTCTTTTTTTTTTAAAAAGTTTCATCTGGTGAAAATCAAAATAATGTGGATCAGAACAGGAGGACATTTCAACATTCATCCAAATGTGTTTATCAACTCTGAAATAAGCCCTGACAGTTCCCCAACCCATTGACAAGGCATAGAGATGTAAATCAGAGAATACATGCTCCAGACAACCTCAGAAAAATGGTAAATGGATTTATTTTTATACAGCGCCTTTTTAGTCTGGCAACAACTCAAGACACTTATATTGTGTGACACATTTACTGAGCATGGGGGTTTAAGGATGCCCTTTTCCTGACATCCTGCTAGGATGAACCTGCTTTGCCCAACTCAAAGGCATACATTCTGCTGCTAAGCTACTATAGCCCCCAAAAAGGTGCTAAACTGGTACTTGACTCGGGTAAATCGGGTATTCTGATTTACATCTCTCCCTTGTTAGGGGGCGGACTTCACAGTTCATGATCTGATTCAACTTATATTGATCTTTTGACTACCTGGATTATTGAACAGAAAGAACAGATATGTAAACAGTTCAGGTTTATAGGCTTTTTCAGGCCTGGTGAATTTGTCTTGTACTGTTTCTCATGGACATTTTTTGAATGATCATAGACCATTTTTTTAAACGTAGAATCCCAATAGAGATTATCTCTGAAATCATTCCTATGGAAATAAATGAGCATATTTTACGGGGTTTTTTTATTACTGTTTTCCCCCAGGAATCACAACATGAGAGTCAAACTGTCTTCTAAGGACTCCCACTTTCAGAATAAGTCATTTGGCCATGTAGGTTTTCCCATACATAGATAGAATGTGACTTTGGTGTCATGGCTCTCATAGGTACTTCATACAGATGACAACACACCTGTGTGTGTGTGTGGGGGGGGTGGCACGGCTCAGTGGGTAGAGCGGTCGGTCATCTGTGATTGGAAGGTTGTAGGTTTGATCCCCGCACCTGCAGAGAAGCATGTCAAGCTGTCGTTGAGCAAGACACTGATCCCCTAACTGCTCTGCCCTGTGATAGACTGGTGACCTATACAGGGTGTGTCCCCGCCTTTCAGCCAATGAGGACTGAGATAGGCTCCAGTTCCCCTTCGACCCGATTTCAGATTAGCATTTGACAATGGATGGAGGGATGTATATA
>OMLC01043326.1:0-13580 GCA_900302585.1 Regalecus glesne
TATATATATATATATATATACACACACACACATGAATTGGATGATTGTTTGCTGTAATTTTGGCTCTGTCCTATTGCACTGTACAGCTATTTCAACTCTATGTGTTAAGTTTTCAAGTTGCTCCCTGAAATTCAGTGACATTATTCAGTGCTTCATTTTTCATCACCCCTAAGTGAATTTCATTACCTTCAGATGCCTTTCCATCAGAAATCTTTTGAAGCCTCAGTCTAGTTATTATTCTAGTACCTCAAACGTCAATTTATCTCCATTAATTCCTCACACTTCGCAGCCACAACTGAAAAGAGTCTCCACACAGAAAAGCCGGTCTAGTTCTCTCTGGCAGTGGGAATCGTATTTCAGCCTCAGAGTTGTGGACAAACAATCTCTTTTATTCAGAGAGAGGAATTCTGAAAACTATGAAAAATACATGTTCTTATTCATAAATCACCAAGTTATCAGAGTACTGCTTATGGAGAAGTAGCAAGAAGTAAGGAAAAAATAGGAAACGTCTTGTATGCTACTCTGAATTATCTCACAATGAAATGTGCTATCCATATAAACATGTCTTTTCTTGCTGTCATGAAGATGACAGCATTCCCAATCATGGACTTTCATCAGCAACATGCCAGACACCTCACCTTATACAGCACTATCACATTTAAGATGCAGCTGATACCCATTCACATTTATATCTTGACTACCAAAGTTATTAATTGCAGATTCTCCTGTTCTGTATCTTTACACACATACATGTTTAGATGGCCAGTCAGTCAGTATTAGCTCGATATTTGGAAAATAAATCTCATATTTGAATCATTCGGTGGGTGTAAATTTGATCTTTGTCAAAGTTGGCTCTTCATCTTTTGTCTATTTATGCTGGGGGGGACTCGAAGAAGATGTGTTTTTGCATCTTATCTAGAACAGAATGCAGAAAATAAATGAATAAAATATCCACCTGTAAATCTGAGTAAGTGTTATTATAAGCAGTTGTCACTCCAGTTAATAACCAAACTGAATGTGAACCTGAGTCGACCAAACACTAAACAGAACAACAATTGTCATTAATTCGAGTGTAAATGGGGCCTGAGCTACTTTGTCTACGTGATGAATATAAAGTCCAGTGTTCAAATGATTACAATTTACACAATGAGAGTTAAACTACTGTTCATTTAAAAAAAAGTATGAATGAATACATGCTGAATAATTACAACATCAGCAGCCTGTAGAAAGTCATAATCTGTCCGTTCCCTAGCTTGTATACTCATTTTCTTTGGTCAGATTTTTATTCCCAGCACCAATCGCAAAGAGAAAATCAATACCAGAGTTTTACTCAGCAGGCTGCTGGTGTGATGTAGACTTCTCTGGTGTTGTATCCTCTCATTGCTAGTCTAATCATATGCAAATGAGACAAACCTTGAGGGTTTTGCAGGAGAAGCACATCTTCCATCATCTATTCTTCATTTCACTTTTGATAATTCTCAGTCAATGAAAAGGATGGAGTTTACAAAATTAATGAGATTCTCCGAACAGCTCAAGCCAGAAAGTTTCTAAGTTCTACAGAAAAGAAAGTTGTAGAGTGTGTCATTCCATTTGAATAAACTTTATTGTCATTCCTCATAGGACATATACCAGGACAAGGTGAAACATGGAATTGCATCCACTCAGGATATTGCAAATGTTGGCCCTGCACAAAAAAAATAAATGCAACGTGGTATTATGAGATGCAATTAGGGAGCCAGAACGATGTTAACAAAAAACATGTTGCTGAATGAATGTATAAAATGTGATATTCCTTATTTTTGTCATTCCCTCACCCCGTCTCTTGCTTCCTCCTTCCCTCCCTCACTCACTCATCTTTATTCATAAAACAATGTAAACACACACACACGCACACACACACACACACACACAGGTGTAGATATTCTGGTCCCAGGGCAAAGAGGTGTCTGCTGGGATGTCTTCCTGTCCTCTTCTGGCTGCCTCGGTACTCCCTCAGAGAGAATGCCATCGGGGACCTGGTCTCTGGGATCAGTGTGGGCATCATGCAGCTGCCACAAGGTGAGTATGGAGACTGGTATGAATCAAGAAATGTGTGCAGCAAGAGAGAGAAGAGTAGCTGATGCTCCCTCCATATTATCGAATGTCTTGCTAACTTTACTGCATTAAGCATGATGTTTGATTTTCATCTCATATTCACGTTTAAGAGTTTGCTTTGTTTTTATACCTGTGACGCAAATTGTTCAAAGTTTGTGTTTTGATCATTGTGATTTTATTTTTTAAATTCTGCAATATTGGATTTAGATTATGATAGCACAACCTGAAGGTGCTAAAAAAGCTTGTTTTACTCCTATTTTACTATGCAATTACCAGTCATCATCATTCAGTCAGGTGTCTTTCACACTGATCTGACTCAGGCTGTAGCTCAGTAATAAATGTGTCTGCTATATCACGGGAGTGGTCTCTGCTTTGTTTTAACTGTGTTGGGTGGTGCTTCACAAAATTGAGATTTTTCTACTGTGTCCTAATTAGGTATGGCCTATGCCCTGTTAGCTGCTGTCCCTCCAGTCTTTGGTCTTTACTCATCCTTCTACCCGGTCCTTGTCTACTTTATCTTCGGCACATCCAGACACATCTCAGTGGGTTCGTATTCTGACTCTTGTCTGGCACATTGTGGGTAATATCGTTTTCACCTGGAGTCTGAGCCAGTTTTGTCACTCATAGCTGTGGTAAGAAGGTGATCTCACCGTTCGGCTCGTATAAAATGACTCCATCACTGTTTGCTGTACAGTGTTTCTAATTAAAGTTCTTGGATCTCAATAATTGTTGATTTAATGCCAGATAACAAGAAACCTGCTGATAAAAAAAATGTCTTCTCCTCTTACTTCTCATCTTACTCATTTCTCCAGCACCCCCTCTTCTTGAGTTGGTCTGTCTTACTCGTTTGGCTTCCCCTTGCATCCCTTTGGCCATACTTACTTGATCTTTCTCCACCTCTCTCTTCTCCTTTTTGACCCCCCCTAATTCAGGTACATATGCAGTGATGAGTGTGATGCTAGGAGGGGTGACAGAGCGGCTAGCTCCGGACTCTAACTTCATGGTGTGGGACAATATGACCAATGCCACTATAGTGAACATCACAATACGGGATGCAGAGAGGGTCCGCATTGCTGCCGCTGTCACCCTGATGTCTGGCTTGTTCCAGGTAAGAATTTTTACAGGGAAATAAAAGGATATTGAGTTGCCTTCTCCTAGGAAAGTACTGTTGAAGAATATCCAAGAAAGAAAAAAAAAGACCCCCACCCAGCCTGCTATGATAGTAAGTAGCCAGGAATGGAAAGAGCTGTGGTTGTATTGAGCAGCTCCCAGGTGTGAAGGTATATATATGTCTGTTATGCATGTTTAGGATGTACGTGTCACTCGCAGCAAACACCTGTTTCATAAACATTCAAATTAATTTCAGGCTGATTAGACAGCAATCCCATGGTACTAATTTCTCAGAGAAATCAAGGTGTATAGGCAACTCTGGGGAGGGATTATGATGAATTTGCTTAAAAATGGCATTTCTCTCTCTCTTCCTCAGTTTTTGTCCAAGATGAGAAATTTTCAAGTTCAAATGCATGCGAATCTTTACAAGTGTAGCTTTAGCAAAGATCCATACTGACTTTACAGGCAGCTGCAAAGGGATGCTAATTTCTTGTCAAGGCTATCTTTTTTTAATTAATGGCTGTCACTATTACATTAATTAGCAATTACTTTTTTCACAATTTTGTAATTGCTTAAAGTCAGTGTCTATGATATAAGACATCCAAATATACAGAGCTCAGTTTGGCTCATATCCTGACAGGGCAAAATAAATGGGTTATGATCTAAAAGGACATTATTTGGCTGAATATCAGGTAGTGTGTTATTTCCTGGCTGTCCTGTTGTTTTTTTTAGGTTTTTAAAAAAAATTGTACACTGTGTGTTGTCTGTGTCACTTTTAGATCCTGCTAGGTCTGGTCAAGTTTGGCTTTGTGGTGACGTACCTGTCTGAGCCGCTGGTCAGAGGCTACACCACAGGAGCAGCTATCCATGTGATCGTGTCCCAGCTGAAATATACCTTTGGCATTTCCCCCAACAGATACAGTGGGCCCTTTGCCCTGATATATGTAAGAAATGCTTACTGAAAACATGGGTTATTATGAATGTATTCACAATCATGAATGTATGCAAACACTCACACACACACACACACACACGCACACACACACACACACACACACACGCACACACCCATCCATCTATCAACTGATTGTCAACTGCTTAGTCAAATATTGGGTCGTAGGGGAACTGGAGCCTATCTCAGCTCTCATTGGGTGAAAGGAAGGGATTCACCCTTGAAGGGTCATCAGTCCATCACAGGGCAGAGCAATTAGGGGAACAGTGTCTTGCTCAAGGACACTTTGACACACTTCCCTGCAGGTGTGGGGATTGAACCTGCAGCCTTCCAATCACCAGACAACCGGTCTACCCACTGAACTATGCCACCCCGTTATTTATATATTTGGGGCACAATAGAAAGCATATACATAACAAGTCCGTGGTGTTACAAAGTAGAGTTTTCTTTCTGTCAATAGCGGATGGCTAATTTGCTTTTATCAATTCAGGTAAACATTTTAGGTTTTCAAATAATTAAATATTTCTGAAAAACATAGGTTACAAGTGAGATAAACATCAAAGATGCTACAAGCAGATAGTGCAGGAGCTGCGTAAGATGTTGCGAGCTCCTCCTGCTGGTGGTAGTCTTTGGTGTCAGGGGGTTGGGAGCATTTTCATTTCAATGAAACCCTTATGCCTCTTCAGCAGGTATTTCAGGGTCACAAGCTTTTTGCCCCTTAGCTTATACACTTTGGCTGTGTGGGGCAACAAAGACCAAATTAGTCTGCACCTGCAGAAGGATTCCAACTGTGTGCTCTCCTCAACCACAGCCATCTTGAGCTAGTCTCGGCTGCCATAGCTATCTTCTGGATGGCTTGCCTAAGTTGTTTGGGTTCCAAACCCATCTTCTGTAGGAAATAGTGCACTGATGTTGTGGGGAAATCATGGCTGCCGACTTTGATGGGAAATAGGATTGCGCACCATCCTTTGACCAGAGCCACAGCGATCAATTCTGGTACTCCTCTGTTGGTGAGAAATGGTAAGCCTGTCCTCCCAAGGCACTGTGAGTTCAGCTACTAAGATTGGTTTAGCGGGTTGAGCGCACGCCTGGGAGTCAGGCTTTATGGGCTTGTATCCCATCGTGTAGCTTGGTAAATGTGAGGCATTTCTTGTAAAGCACTTTGAGTGGTCATAAGGCTAGAAAAGAAGTATGTAAGAAAAAGTCCATTTACTAAGATTTTTTTGTGCTCCCTGATAGAAGAACCATGTCTTTTCAGAATGAGGTTCCTGCCACCTCTTCTGGAAACACAAGTCACTTCTTCAGGACAACTTGGATCTCCCAGTCAGAGCCCCGATGTAAAATGGAGCACGAATTCTTGGCAGCTGCTTTCGCCCAGGGAACCTTATCTGCTTCTCCTTTTTTTTACTATCAGGGGGCTACTTAATTCAAGATGTCACAAAAAAGGCGAGTCATTTCACCTTTTTTGTGATTCCCTTACCTGGATTATTGAGCATGCATCAAGACATTCATTGAACATAGAGTCACGTGATCTGTTTGAGAGTCTTCTATTGATACTCTCCAGAATATTGTTCAAAAGACACACACATAGTTATATGAAATACTAAATTTGATTGTGCTGGATTAATAGTACAATCTTAGGGTGTACTAGGTTTTGAGTCTGTGTGTGTAGACCGTGTGTGTATACTTGGCAGAGATAGAGGTGTAGACTATATTTTATATGAAAGCACATCCATATGCAATCTAGAAAGGGAGTCATTTTACTGGCTATCAGTCTGTTTGCCTATTACTCCCATTAAATATTCACAGCAATTACAATGACATCTCATCAACTATTTAGTGTATTCGCACTTGCCTCGGTATGCTATGATATTAATTAGAAGAGCAATGGGGAGAAGAGAGGGGAAGAATATAAAATTATATTTTTAATTAACATGATATAGCCCTTCTTGTCGAGTGCTGTTGTACGGCAAAATGTAAAAATTGTATCTATATGTATATCTATCTATCTTTCCATCCATCCATCTTTCTATATCACATCAGAAATACTTTGTTTCACCTCAGATCCCCGCTGTTCCAAGTGGCGTATCATGCCGTTTAATGTGTTCAACATGCTCGACCTAGGTCTGTGTCACGGGGTTTGAATCAAGAAGAGATACTCCATTGGGTCATATTCAGTCTTTTGTAGCCTAGAGCATCTATCCTTACCTGAATGTTCTTCAGTAGCTGACCCTGCCCTTGGAGAATCCTGTGGTAAGGAGCTGAGGAAGGCATAGCTCAGTGGGTAGAGCAGTCGTCTGGCAATCAGAAGGTTGCAGGTTCAATCCTCTGTCCTGCAGAAAACATGTCAAAGTGTCCTTGAGCATACACTGAAACCCTAACTGCTCTCTGAGTGCCAAAAAATGGTGGCTGCTCATTGCTCCTCTAACGTAGGATGGTTGAATGCAGAGAACAAATTATGAGTCGTGTGGCAATAAAACAGGTAATATAAAATTAAACTGGCAATAAAGCTGGTAGAAATAGCAGTTGAAAAACTCTAAGTGCATAGATGAAGTGGGGCTTTATTCATTGTGTCTATCTGCTTAATCCAAATCAGAATCATGAGGGAATATAGTGTGTCCCAAAGGGTAGGATAGAAAGTATGAATAGATTATACACATGTATTTATTCATTTATTTATTCATTTATTATTTATTTGCCAGTTTATTACCACATGAAACAGGCCGGTGGAATTTGTTCTCTGCAACCCAGCCTACTGTATAGGAGCAGTGAATATCTGTATTAACATATAAACATGTAGACATCTAAACCATCTGTCTCAGAGTCCTTACACACCCGATTCCTACTTAGGGGATATTTTAGTGACTCTGGCTAACATTCTGGCAAGGGAAAGGGAAGCTTGGAGCTCCCAGCTGAAATCTGCTACCTCCACGACCCAGCCCAGGATAAGCAATTGACAGCGTATCAATGGATAGATGGTTAACAGTGAAAATGTGATAATTTTCCAAGGTCCCATCTGCACGTCAATTTGGATTTCAGATTGAGAAGATTCTCCAGACACATGATAATTTGCTGCCAAAAGTTTCATAGTTTTCTGCACTTTTGCAAAGAGCCAGGTTGTTGAATATGCTCCTTCTGGCTAACTTATACAAATTAAAAACTACAGCAGTGACATTGTTTTAAACTACATTTAAAACTAGGCCCTAGGCAGAGAGACTGACGGATGAGGCATGGTGCCAGTATGTGAAGGAATAGTATCAGATAGAGACGTGCAGAGAGTGACTAAGATGGAAGAGGTGGGGAGAAGCAAAGAGTGAGAGAAATGGCAACTTACAGAGACATAAGGCTATAACAGAGACAGACTGGTAGTGAGGGAGAGCGAGACAGAGCAACATAGTAAAACGTCTATCATAGGGTAGTTAAGCATACAGGCTGGAGAATGGTGCGAGGTGACACAGTTACTATGCACGGTTTGCCTCGATTCACTGTAATAGAACTAGATGCAGCCAGCCTCCCATTTTGGCCTTGCAGACATCATACAGATCCATGCACTTGCACACAAACACCCACAAAGATGCATATGAACACAGATGGTAAAGAAATCTATCCTAAAAAAAACAGCAAATAAAAGCAAGTAAATCACCCAATTGTTTTTATCTATAGCAGCTCTCAGGAAAGGTATCTTCCTCATAATATTGCATGTCTAAATACTAAACATAGGCATTCATACAGTGAAGGATATACTCATTGAAATGCTCGCTTTACTTCCTACTTCCAATGCAAAATTCCTACCAAAGTGGCCACAGGGTGAGATGAGGATACTGGTCATCAGAATAAGAATCAGAATCTGCTTAATGACAATGTAGGTTTTAAAATACATGAGATTTTACTCCGGCTTCATGCCTCTCACACTTCACATAGAATAATAGCACAACAATCTTCAGATATATAGACCAGGATTGACCATATATAGGTGAAATAAGAGGCACTAAAATGTAATGGTAGAGATCCAGAAATAAGTATTATTAGGTTACTTACATACATGCCTGAGGTACATCAGCAACATGCTTATGTAACAAGACCACCTCTGCCCTCGAGTTTGGTGAGAGACAATCATCAAAAAGAACAATGATCAGGTGGATTGGACCTCCTTCGTTTTGCTCAATTCATGTTTCGATGAGATAAAACAAGGCCCGGCTCGCAGATTTTAAGGAGAGACAGGTGGTAAAGTTGTGTTTTCTCACCCCTGTCAGATATCATGATATTATTACTTCATATAGATAGAAGGTTGAACAGCTGGACCTCTGGTATAGGCACAACAATTTAGAGCTGAACATGCTCAAATCTGTGCGGATGATAGTGGACTTCAAGAGGATCCCGGCTCAAACACTGCCCCCCACCATACTCAACAGCAAGGTGTCTATGGTGAAAACTACAAATTTTCAGGTTCCACAGTCTCCCGGGACCTAAGGTGGACACCCAACATAGACACAACCATCAAAAAGCTCGAGCAGAGGATGTACTTTCTCTGTCAGCTCAGGAAGTTCAACCTGCCTCAAGAACTGTTCATTCAGTTCTACACTGCCATAATCCAGTCTGTCCTCTGCACATCAATCGGGGTCCAGTTTTGATCAGCCATCAAACGGGAGAGGGATAAACTTCAACAGACAGTAGGTCTGCAGAGAAAATCAATGATGCCATCCTGCCCTCAATTAAAAATGTATACCTCCAGAGTCCAGAAATGTGCTGGAAACAACAATGATCCACCCCCCCTCTCTGGTAAGTGTGCCAAAGCACTGAACAACAAAACAACCAAATACAAAACCATTCTCTTTCCACAGGCTGTCATTCAACTGAATGCTTCACAATGTCAAATTCCAACCACATATCTTGTATATTCTTTTAATATTGTTTTTATACTAGTATGACCCGCCATGCCCATCTACCTCAGGTACGTATGTAAGTAAACTGATTGAATTAATTTCAATATCTCTGATGCATTCTCTGCAATATCACACAGCGTCCTTCTCCCAAAAAACCCAGCGTCTCTCTTCCACATATGTCCAGATCACCTCAATCTTGCCTCTTGGTTTTTCTCCAAATCATCCAAACTGCAAACTGAACCATCCCTCTAATGGAATCAATCCTAAATTTGGCCTTCTTCATCTCCCCCAAAGCAAATCTTAGCATCTTCAACTCTGCCACCTCCAGCTCTACTTCCTGTCTTTTTGTCAGTACTACTGTCTCCAACCATACAACATAGCTGGTCTCACCACCAACCTGTCAACCTTCCCTTTCACTCTTGCTGGTACTCTTCTGTCACAAGTCACCCATGACCTCTTCTCCACATATTCCATCCTGCACTCTCTTTTTAATCTCTCTTCAGCACTGTGTTACTTCGAAGAGTTGGGCCCAAGTATTGAAGATGATACAACTTCATCACCTCTATGCCTTTCATCCTCACCATTTCATTGTCTCTCTCATCGTTCACACATAAGTATTCCATTTTGGCAATGACTTGTTTTCATCATTATTTTCTCAAGTGCATACTTCCACCACTCCAGGCTAATTTTTCTTACAAAAGACAATGAGATGCAGAAAAAGGTCTGCTTTCATGTGTCATGATTACTTCTCACATTGTGGGGGTGGACACGACCCCAAGTAGAGTATATGGGATTAAGGCTAGACACCTTTCCTGGTGCCCTGCCATGGGTTTGAACCCGTAATGCCTGGCTTATTCTTTCCAGACAGGGTACTCTGCCACTAGGCTACCACAACCCCCCACTAAAAGTTAGCTCGACATTTCAAATGATCATGTTTATATTCAAGCAACCACTGCAAAAAGATATGGAATTAAAACATTGTGTCCGTGCATCATTGCCTTGACATGTTGTGACTAGGTCAACAGGATGGACTCTCTGAACATGATCAGATAACAACACCTTGGTAGTACATGTATAAGCAGACAACTGCTACAAGTAGAAGTTCAGGTTCAGTGTAAAAGTACAGAGAAGAGGGCTGCTTTGTAGAAATGCTTGCAGTATTGTATGAAACAGGAACTGGGTTGACTGCTAGTTTAAGACGAGACATATCCAAGAGTCATAAGATAACTGGAAGCAGTCTTGATACTGCTTCCAGTTAAATCAAGAAAGACACTGTTGTTTAGGTGTCTTTTATAATAGATATAGACATTTCTGCCACAATTTTGCTGCCATGAACAGGATGCCTAATGTTAATTGACAGTAACCTTAGCCTTGAACCGAAAATGTTTCTCCAGTCCCAATACGTCCCATAAAATAGAGAATTGGGAAGTAGGTGCTGGAGGCGTGAGGTGAGGATGAGCCACCGCAGCATTCGTGGATAGGATACAAACAGGAAAATCCACTCAAAGGTGTCTTTCTCGTTATGAAAGTTCCACTGTAATTCTTGGAGTTGTGAAGTGATATTTTACTGCTTATCATTGGTTAGTTCTGCGGAAAGACCAGCACCGCACTAAAACAGAGTACTGATGTACTAGTGCAGGTATGGGTCTTGTAGATCACCAAAGATGGCGCTTTTGACCACTGGGCCAAGGACCGTCAAAAATCAAACACAGGCACTGAAAATTCAAATTCGATATTAGCAGAGCTGCAGACAAGCAGAGATACTAAGATTACATAGAAAGTCATCGGTCAGCCAATCACATCCTTGATTGATTCAGACGCAGCAGAATACCTAATAATGGAAAAATAAACTGAGCCTAAAGTCCAAGTTGATCAGGGAAAATATAGAAGGCAATCGGCACAATGGGTAATTCAATGAAGGAGAATTACTCTATCCCACTTAAGGTGGAAGATGACATGAATAGGACACTAAAAATCCTCTCACCCTGTTGTCCTATAAACTTGTTGGGTCGAGACCATGCGTGCACTGGGTATCACCATGGTTGCAAGTGGAGCACGGACAAAAGTTGTTCGGCAGGAGAAAGGAGCTCCACAAATGATAAGATACAGCCCAGAGGAACTGTTGTATACGTTTGAGAGTCAACTTGCAGACACAGGGCCAGGAGCTATAAATAGATATCTGCTGCGGCAAGCATACACACACATGACATGGGAAATGGCAGACTTCATGAAAGACACTTCACTGCACTGCACATCATATGTCTCACCAGGAGAAGATGCTGTGTATGAGCTTGAATCTTTCAGAGGAAGTTGTGAAAGGGACGCTTTGGAAACAAACTGGATGCTTCGGAATGATACTGCGTGCTGTAGGACTTAAGCTACGGGACAAATTGCAACAGGAGTTTTTCCATGTTTACAGCTCAAACAAATCCATCTCTTTAGCAAATGCTTCACACAAAAACTGGGAGGATTTGCGATACAAGTTAAGCAGTGTAGAGAAGTCCACCGGTGGCAAGACACTGAAAGAATATGTTTCCTGAAATTCAAAACTTAAAACATTCAAACACATTTCCATGCGGGAAAAAGTGTACAACAGACACCTTGCAGTGTGACCCAACACGACAATGTAAATAATGTGTGCACACAAAATGAGCAAAACAGAAGCCACCACAATATGTTTACATATACAACTAACACCTTCCCCAACCCGATAAGCAGTGATCTCAATCACATTTCCAATCAAATAAGTTGATAAGGAACAAGCAGCATTATCAGGATACTACTTTGGGCTTGAACCAGAAGATCAGGAACATGATCTAGAGCCAATGTCCTTATTTAGCAGACCCAGTCTCAGATTCACTAGGACCATCAAAATAGGCTATTCTATTGGCAGTACACCAGAGCTTTTTATCTGTATTTTTTACCTCTGACTCAAATAACAATCCACATAAGTGGCCAGACTTGTAACCCATCAGAAAAAAATGTATCATTTCATCAGACTTTTTGATTGATTAAAGCCAAAATAAACTGGATTTCCTTTTTTGCATTGTCCCCCTTAATCGATACACATAAGCATTGCATTCCCCGAATGTTTCACCACCTTTGCTATTTGCCTTTAAGGTGGCTACTTCCTGTGATCTCAAGTTACACTGGACAATGAATTAATTCCCAGGGCACACACACAAGACAAAGTCTGGTAATGTTAAAATGTTATTTACCAAATTATTTGTCATCTCAACATGAGCCAATAAAAATCCTGTTTGCCAGAGTTTTCTCTCTTCATTTGAATGTTTCATATTGAGCCTTCATTTACCCCCTGCTTTCTTATTTTGTCAAGATGTTAGGCAGTTGTGTTGTGTGGTGAAAAGGTGTTGGGATCCAATTGAGATTGTCAACCTTGTCGGAGCTTTTTCCAACTTATCCGAAATCGGGTTGTGGTGGAACTTGAGCCCATCTCAGTCCTCATTAGCTGAAAGGCAGGGACATTCCCTGTATAGGTTGCCAATGTATCACAGGGCAGAGCAGTTAAAGGAACAGAGTCTTGCTCAAGGATACCTCGACACGCTTATCTGAGGATGCGGGGATCGAACCGACAACCTCCAGATGCCCCTTGACCAGTGTGTATTTTCTGGTGGGCCTATAGTTTATTAGTTTCCTCACAACAAGAACGTGTTGGGTTGTAACATCAGGCCTTCAAGGGTCTCTCTCTTTAGGGGCGGCATAGCTCAGTGGGTAAAGCGGTCATCTGGCAGTCAGAAGGTTGCAGGTTCGATCCCCGGTCTTGCATAAAGCATGTCGAGGTGTCCTTGAGCAAGACACTGAACCCCTAACTGCTCCCTGAGTGCCATATGCTGGCAGGTCACTGCTCCCATAGAATAGGTTGGGTCAAAAATGCAGAGAAAATCCAAATTTCCCCTTGCGGGACTGATAAGAGAATCCTTTCCTTTCCTTGTTTCTTCCGCTCGCCATACGACCGCTCTACCCACTGAGCCATTATCCCCCTTCAGTGAAACGTGAGCCATGGAAATCCTACATCAATTTGGTGGTCTCGACTTGGTCAGTTCATCATATCTTAAGCCAATAGGCTAATTTAGATAATTTTACCCGGGCCCCTACCTATCCTTGAAAATAACCCCATATGAAAATAGCAGTTTTCTGCTTTATAACCTTTCAGATGCATTGCATAAACAAAATAAATACACATGACAGGACTTGATCCTCGCTGATAGCGTTAGAGAACAAAACCAAGAACGCCCAGCTCACAGGAACTGCAGTGGACGCTCAAGTTTTCTATCTTAAGAATCTAATTAATAGACACAAGCAAAATGTTTAACATTCACTCGACATTTCGCTGTTCCGTTTGAAAAGACAAAACGTAAAAGGAAACATTTACCTATAAGAAAATGTCCGCCATTAATGTTTGTTTTCAAGATGGCGTCTTACGACCGAGTCTTCGGGTCCTCCTGGCGAATTGGGTTTATCCATGCCTTCCTTCTCCGTCTCTCTATCGGCGTGTTTTCCTTCCGGTTTACCTTTTTTTT